>JBBDGP010000986.1:2465000-2585000 GCA_037952835.1 Lithobates septentrionalis
ATAGATTGTGCTTAAAACCAGATACTATACTCAATTATTTTACATGTTGGATTACATCACTTTGGGGTGTGAGCAAAGAATACAAGCAATTTTTTAAAGAGAAAAAGTGCTCTTACATCAAGTTGCTGCACAGCAATTATCATTTTATTCATGCCATTACATAAAACCTGAGTATACTTGAATAAATACAATACAAACACTTTAAAAACAAACTCACTCATGAATTATATTGAAATACCAACAGTAAACCTTAACCTGATTTTGTAATTCATACATTGGTGAAAACGTTTTTCCCCTGGTCTGTAAAATACTCAGGTCTTCGTGCATAGCAATATCAAAATTGTTAGGCCAATACTAATGCTCAGGCTTTGTAAGTGCAATAGTAAACATGTATAGAGTATGTAGCGCTTACACCCGAAGGAGCGGCTGATTTAAATTGGGTCTTTGTCATTACCCCCTTAGCTGTATTTCCACCAGACGGGACTTGGAGTCTGTATTAGGCCTTACGCCCACCAATGTATGCACCAGTCACTTTGCTATGTTTCCAATGCTTTATTGCAAAACTTTTGAAGAAGTAGCAGTAAAGAGGTAGAAAGGGAGTTGTAGGAGGGTTCAGATACCTTATGCTGACTGACTGACATAGCAGCTGGAATGGCGCATGGACAAAAAGTCTCTGCCACAGACTTGAGAAAAACAAAATGGTTGCACGATCCTCTGCCACAGGATTTAGTATTAGATGAATGATCCTCTGCCACAGGATTTAGTATTAGATGAACAGCAAACATAGTACCAGAACCTTTAAGCCGATCCGGCAGTACAGTGCTGTAGGTTGGTTAGGTATAGGTGCGTCCTCCAAGTAAGTTACCAGGCCCTCCCGAGAGACCAGCCTTCATTCTGGCTCTCTCCAGCAAGGGTCATCCCCTGGATCTCCTCAGCTTGGCTTGGCTTCTTCCTAACAGGCAAGACAGCCTAAGGACCAGCTCTGTGGTGGTAGGCCCCAGACAGATTTCTGGGCCTACTTGTAGTCACATAGCCTTGGGCCAGCGTGGCCCAGAGGCAGGAGAAAAGTTACCACATACCTTAGGCCAGGAGGTAAGAGACAGAAGAAAATGGCATCTGCCCTTAAGTACCCTCTCCCAGAATGCACAGCGGTGGACCACCCCCACTGGGCTGTTTCCAAGAAAGAAGAGCACTCAATACACTTCAGCCTGTTGCTATTCCAACACCGGCCTGTGGCGACAACGACTCCTACAGACAACAGTGTGGAACTACACGCAAAACAGCCAATGCTGGAAAAGAAGCTAATTTAGCCACAGATTAAATCTGAACTATATACAGAACAGATAACCCCCTAAATTTACATGCAAGCGCCTGATCAACAGGAGCAGGGCGCTGCATACTCCCCCCACTACAAAAGACGGTGTCCTCAATGTCTAGGAAAAAAAGAAATAACTCTCAAGCCTGAGAGTAGGTATCTGAACCAAAACTTGGATGGAGAAGAAGAAAGACAATAAAGAAAAATGTTACAATTTCAAACATTAATCAACAGCATATTCACATCAATCATGTTACAGCAACCTCACTATCTATCTAACCGTCCCATGCTAGCAGCTTGATAGAAGATCTTTTGTTACCTGAAAGCAAAGTTACACATACAAAAATCACATATAGTGTTACTCATCAATTGGGAACAAAGCCTTACTCCCAAGAGAATGAAACTTTCTTCCACACATTTTCTTTAAATGTAAAGTGAACTAAATGTAACTTAAAAGTCCATCCCTATCTCTGGGCGAATCCCACCACCTAGTGGTAGAAATCTGACATGACAAAGAGTCTTTGGGTATAGGAATGCTGAAGTAGATGAAACCTCTTGACCACAAAGTTCTCACCAACCCTAAAGCTATCTAACTATGTACCCCAGAGTTCTCTTTTCTTTAGCAAAGTAGAAAACAACAGTCCCTTTGCATAATCACCAATAGAACCGGGGATCTGGCAGAGTCAGTTTCTTCCCTTGTTTATCAAAAGTGGTGATGAAATAAACAATGTCATCTTTTCCAGGTCTGCAAATGACTACTTTGTCAGCATAGATGTGCCGACAGTAATTCCAATGTAGCAAACACCCATTGAACCATTCATCCATGATAGCAGAATAACCAGCTCTCCGGGAAAGGCTTTGGTACACACAAATAGTCCCAGACAGCTTCACAGTACCACTGTTCTTGATTGGCCTCAATTTCCTGCATAACGTCTTGAGTAACATAAGGAAACTCCAGACCATACTCTGTGGCAACTCATTTGGTGAGCACTCTTTGCAATCGGGCAAGTCTAGGTAAAGCTCTGGTTTTTCCCAGACCAGGAGGCACACAAGAATTTGGAGATTTGCGCACCATAGATCCGATGGGCATCTGTTCAGACTCAAACGAACTAACTTTAGAAAATGTCTCTTTGATAGTGCTGTGTGGCTCCACACTAGGTGATGTCTTCCCAGAATCCATGGCTATCCAGGCTGCTCATATTCACACAGAGTTCTCACAAGCTTCTTTTTTATTATTTATCGTGATTTCATCAATATAATATTTTGATTTGTCACATCTACCAAAAAAACATTTTTTTTTTTTTGTTATGTTTTTAGATTTAAATTTTGTCATTATGATTTTTTAAAATCCTGATCTTGTTTATTTATTTTTTTATTTTTTTTTATAACTCCAGAATAGTTTTGGGTGTGTTTTGTGTGTTAAGTTAACACAACACGATTATTATCTTGTATTATTTAATCTCAAGGAGGTTGCTTGGTGTTGGTGTCTCTTGTTAATTTCACATTGCATTTTTGAAATGTACCTGCCTCCTCACAAACAAACTGTCCTTTTTTTTTTTTTTTTTGAAAAATATTTATTGGGTTTTATAGCATACAATAGTATAAAACTGAGTGTATTGGGGCGTGGTTTGGAGCCGCTCTAAGATGGACGCGTTGTGCTGAAGCTCCCGTCCATGAGGTCCTGCTACACTAGCGTTTCGCTACCAGACGACCATCTGCTATGGTAAGGACAGCCCGCAGCACCTCAGCATCCCGATCCAGATCCCCTCGGAACCAAAACCCCCCGCGGGGAGAGCATATTCCCGAGATCTTCCGCTCCCGGCCCAGAGGCGCCATGCAGGCCGCTCAGCCAGCGGCCTCGAGTAAACCGCAGCCCCAGAGCGCCAGCACCCCCAGCTCAGGCACACAGAGCAGAGCAGACACAGGGACAGAACAGAGACGCCCTCCCGCAGTAAACCTGGATGATCTCCATACTGTCGCCGCAGACATAAAAAACACTTTAATGGCAGCCATCTCAGACATGCGTTCCGACATGCAGGCAATCTCACTCAGAGTAGAAGAGGTTGAAACTACCCAGACACGTCACGAGGCTTCCCTGTGCCATGTTCAGCAGCTCACGGAGTCCCATGCCATACACCTAAGAGACATAAATCGCCACATGGAAGATCTCGACAATCGCGGGAGACGCCGCAACCTCCGATTTAGAGGGATACCAGAATCGATCGACCCACAGCAGTTGTCCCAAGCGGTCACTACCATTGTGAATGAACTCCTGAACAGGCCCCAAGATGCCCCTGTGGGTTTTGAACGCATACACAGGGCGCTACGACCAAGAGGGAGAGATACAGACCCCCCCAGAGACACCGTCTGCTGTCTCATAGATTTCTCACTAAAAGAGGACATTTTAAGGGCCTCCAGAATTCGTAATCAGATAACTTACCAAGGCTCTAACGTCAAAATCTATCAGGATCTCTCCAACATTACCCTGCAGAGGAGACGTGAATTGAGGCCCTTACTCGACACTCTGCGAACCAGGTCTATCGCATACAGATGGAAATTCCCCTTTGGTCTCTCTGCTTCGCACCAGGGACGTACAGCCCTCCTCAGAGTCCCTGAGGACTTAGACCACTTCTGCTCTACACTGGATATCCCAATGGTCGCCCTGCCGGACTGGTACAGCGATTTTCGTCTCCCCCAGCTACACAGAGCCACTTCGATGGACGGCATAGCAGAAGCAGGAAACTTCCACCTTGGACGCCGCAGACACCACCAAAGGCCGCATTTCTCCCCACAACGAGACCTTGACCTGCCGAGGAACGGCAGCCCCACAGCCTCCCCTGCACATCGCAGAGCCAGGATCACCTAACGGCCTGGCAACGCCTGGATCTCAGAAGACACCCAAACAGAAGAACAAGAGACGCTGCTCTGACGTAAAATGATGGACACCTGCAGTAAATATAAATGTCTTTCTATTCTCATCCTTTTCCCCCTATACCCCTACTTCTCTCCCTTCATTTTATTGTTTTTTGTAACTTAGGGCCTCCTCTCACACTCTCTCACCTTTAGGATAAACAGCTCAGAGCATCACCCCATAGCTCACTTTCATGTGCAAGTGTTCCTTAGCATAACAACACCATTTTACTGTTCATACATGAATATTGATATCACTGGTTGAGATACGGTCAGAGTTATTGTCATACAACCCCGCCCCTCCCCAGTTTCTCTTATGTTTTCCATTATGATGTATAACTCTAATATGTTTAAACTTTAGGCAACAGCGTACACAGAAGTCGTTCTGGAGACCGACAGGGGCGAGCTCTGGTAAGCGATCCACACCAAAAATACCTATCCACGCATGCTGAACATTCTAACCTCAGCCCGGCCCTCCCCCACAGAATTTATTACACTGATTATTCAAACACCAGAAGGGTGTAACTCTCAAAGATCTTGCCCAGAGCTCGCGGCAGAGCGCGCCCCTCTCGATACCAGGGAGATCTCATTGCTGATCCACCCTCTCTATTACAGGTATGATTGTTGCCGTTAACCTGTTATTTCGTTTGGCTTGTTAAGTTCATAAAGGTGAAAGTTCGCTAGTTATTTTGAAAGTTACCAGGCCTACAGGTACCGTACACCTTCATTCTCATGAACGATACCCGAGGCCTATACAGTTTTACAATTATTAACAAAAAAAATAAAAATAATAATAAAAAAATAAAATCTCTATTACTCATTTCAATTTTAACCAATGACAGTTCTCTTGGCATAAGAGGCAGTAAGTCAATTTCACCTCTTCATTAATAAACAAGTGTCATACGATAATGAACCTGCCTACTATCTAGACTACATCTCTCAAATCAAAACACCCCTAAATCTCCCGTGACATATACACAATATCATAACTCATAGATCTCCTATGATAAGGATGCGTTTTCACCCCCAACATACCATAGTCAGAAAAATTTTAAGATATCATTCGGGTCCACAGAGGGATTTCCTTAACACCCACTGTGGAGCTCCGACCCGCATATTAAGCGACCACTCACTTCGCCCGTCATGACCTCAATGGGACTCAGGACGACCTCCTTTCTCTGAACGTCACCTTCCACTCCCGCACACAGCAGAACCCAGTGGTTCTAGCTGACTCATACCGGTCCCCCCGTATTTAACTAGTGGGTCCGCCGGCAGACCCACACAACCGGTTTTCTTGCTCACTTCCCCTGTAACCTCTCCCCCACACACCCTCCCACCACTCCCTTACTCACTCCCCTACCCTTATCGCGACGCTAATATCCTCCTGTCCTAAACCCAAACACACCCACAACCTAATCTCTGACTCCTCCTACATACCCTCATAAACCGAGGTTTCCAAGCCTCTTAAGGGAGACAATGGCACCTCACCAGGCGCAACCACTCACCCATTCGTTGAAAGTCATATCTATCAACGCAAAGGGCCTAAATATCCCTGAGAAGCGCTCACAGCTACTTGCTCAAATGCGTAGCTCAAAAGCAGATGTAATATTCATACAGGAGACTCACTTCTCTAGCACTAACATCCCTAATCTGGCAAACCATTTCTTCCCCTACTGTTATCACGCCACTACACCCTCTTCAAAGACAAAGGGAGTTTCAATTCCTCTCTCCAAAAATACACACCTGCAAATCTCAGATACTCTAACGGATGCACAAGGTAGATTCATCTTCATCAAAGGCACATTCAACAATAGACCAATCACCCTAGCAAACATTTATAGCCCTAACACCTCTCAGGTTCCGTTCTTCCGCACAATAACGAGAGAATTATCATCCTTTCAGGAAGGTCTCCTGATTCTGGGGGGGGGATTTTAATGTCCCCCTTGACCCCATTGTAGATTCCTCAACAGGCAAATCTCATCTTCCATACAGAGCCCTAAAACAGATCAAAAAATGTCTACAAGACCTCGCTCTACACGACTCATGGAGAACCCTGCATCCATCAGACAAGGACTACACGTTTTTCTCAGCCCCACATAATAAATGTTCCCGTATTGACTACTTATTCCTATCACAACCAGACCTTCCCACCCTCTCCACCGCGACTATAGACCCGATGTCATTCTCAGACCATCACCCCATCTCGATGTCACTCACTCTCTCAGACACCCCCCAACGTCCCTACTTATGGAAATTAGATCACACACTCCTGTTGGACGAAATACAGGTAGCAGAAATCCGCTCCTGTCTGAAGGATTACTTTATAGAGAACAATACCCCAGATACATCCCCCCTGACGCAATGGGAAGCACACAAATGCGTAATAAGAGGGAAACTAATATCTATCACAGCTTCCATCAGGAAAGCCAAAAAAGCCACCCTACACAACCTTTTTCAGAGACTCAAAAAGCTAGAAGCATCCCATAAACAAACGCTGGCGCAAGACACCCAAGCAGAACTAACAGAGATCCGTACACTTATCAAAGAGGAAATCTACTCTAACCTTAAAAAAAAGTTCATCCTCTCACATGAGTTCGGTAACAAAAGCGGCAGACTGTTAGCCAGGGCGCTACGCAAACAAAAATCTGACAACACAATACACAAATTACATTCCACTTCAGGACAATCCCTCACACAAAATGAAGAAATAGCAAAGGAATTTGCGAACTATTATTCCTCCCTTTATGACCTACAGACATCTGAACCAACACTGACTCCTACTCCATTAAAAATCCGAAATATCAAAACATTCCTAGATAAATATGCCCCTGAGAAACTATCCCCAGAGATATCAACATCTCTTGACTCGCCAATTACCTCTATAGAATGGTCCCAGGCCATCAAACAACTTAAGCCCGGTAAAAGCCCGGGCCCGGATGGCCTCCCGGCCGCCTATTACAAAACATTTACAGACATTCTCCAAGCCCCATTCCTACGGTCCTTTAACTCTCTCTCCCCCACTAACCCCCTTACTAGTGGGATGCTAGAAGCCCACATAGTAGTGATTCCAAAAGAAGGCAAGGACCCCTCCCACACTAAAAATTATAGGCCGATTTCCTTATTAAATGTAGACATCAAAATCTTCTCCAAAATTCTAGCCAATAGACTATTAACACTTCTCCCCTCCATTATATCCCACGATCAAGTCGGCTTTATCCCTGGCAGAGAAGCCAGGGATAACACCTGCAAAGCAATTAACCTACATCACCTGATCACACGCACTAAACAAAAAGGATTTTTCTTGTCATTGGATGCGGAGAAGGCGTTCGACAGAGTATCCTGGGATTACATGCTAGCGGTTCTGCAAGCCATAGGACTTGGTCCTCAGTTGATTGGCTTTATCATGTCACTATATAGCTCTCCAATAGCGAAGGTAAGGATCAATGGTACTCTGTCGAACGCCTTCCCGATCCATAACGGAACGAGGCAGGGGTGCCCCCTATCACCCCTCCTTTTTGTATTAACCCTAGAACCCTTTCTGAGGAAAATAAAACTCAACCCGGACATAAAAGGAATTCTCTCACCAGTAAAAGAATACAAGTATGCTGCTTACTAGGGATGAGCCGAACACCCCCCGGTTCGGTTCGCACCAGAACCCGCGAACGGACCGCAAGTTCGCACGAACGTTAGAACCCCATTGACGTCTATGGGACTCGAACGTTCGAAATCAAAAGTGCTCATTTTAAAGGCTAATTTGCATGGTATTGTCCTAAAAAGGGTGTGGGGACCCGGGTCCTACCCCAGGGGACATGTATCAATGCAAAAAAAACTTTTAAAAACGGCCGTTTTTTCGGGAGCAGTGATTTTAATGATGCTTAAAGTAAAAAAAAAAAGTGAAATATTCCTTTAAATATCGTACCTGGGGGGTGTCTATAGTATGCCTGTAAAGTGACGCGTGTTTCCCATGTTTAGAACAGTCCCTGCACCAAATGTCATTTTTAAAGGAAAAAATCTCATTTAAAACTGCTTGCGGGTTTAATGTCATGTCGGGTCCTGGCAATATGGATGAAAATCAGTGAGACAAACGGCATGGGTACCCCCCAGTCCATTACCAGGCCCTTTGGGTCTTGTATGGATATTAAGGGGAACCCCGCACCCAAATTAAAATAAGGAAAGGTCCCTATATACTCTGAACAGCAGTATACAGGCGGTGCAAACAAGACAGGGACTGTAGGTTTGTTGTTAAGTAGAATCTGTTTGTAATTTTGAACATTTTTAACGTGTTTAGCTCCAGCCAAAAAATCTTTTCTAAGCTTTTTGGAAAACATAGGGAAGGGTTATCACCCCTGTGACATTTGTTTTGCGTCTTTCCTCCTCTTCAGAAGATTTCACCTCACTTTTTTGTCCCAATGAAAAATGTTTTTTGAAAATTTGGGTTTTTTTGTGGAACAAGGATTGGAAAGCATCAGTGGAAAGGAGAAATTGTTTTCCCATATTAACTCTTACATGAGAGAATTTCCCTTCCTAGGGGTAGATTTCATCTCACTTCCTGTTGTCTCCTTCTGTTTGCAAGTAGGAGTCGTTTGTAAGTTAGATGTTTGAAAGTAGGGTCCTGCCCTATATACTCAGCAGAAATTTGGGCCTTAGGTGTTGCTGTGGCCAAAACACTGTAAGCCCTCACAGGGCCCTGCTGTGAAATATTAGATCAAGAATTGTAATTACATGCCCCTGTTGAACAGGAGCTGAAAAATTAGGCCTTAGGCACTGGTGCTGGTGCCACAACACTGCAACCCCTCACAGACACTCTAGTTGGAACGCAGGAACGAGCCCTGCTGCAAAGTATTGCATCAAAAATTGTAATTACACGCCCCTGTTAGACAGGGGCAGAAAAATTGGGCCTTAGGCACTGGTGCTGGTGCCACAACACTGCAACCCCTCACAGACACTCTAGTTGGAACGCAGGAACGAGCCCTGCTGCAAAGTATTGCATCAAAAATTGTAATTACACGCCCCTGTTAGACAGGGGCAGAAAAATTGGGCCTTAGGCACTGGTGCTGGTGCCACAACACTGCAACCCCTCACAGACACTCTAGTTGGAATGCAGGAACGAGCCCTGCTGCAAAGTATTGCATCAAAAATTGTAATTACATGCCCCTGTTAGACAGGGGCAGAAAAATTGGGCCTTAGGCACTGGTGCTGGTGCCACAACACTGCAACCCCTCACAGACACTCTAGTTGGAACGCAGGAACGAGCCCTGCTGCAAAGTATTGCATCAAAAATTGTAATTACACGCCCCTGTTAGACAGGGGCAGAAAAATTGGGCCTTAGGCACTGGTGCTGGTGCCACAACACTGCAACCCCTCACAGACACTCTAGTTGGAATGCAGGAACGAGCCCTGCTGCAAAGTATTACATCAAAAATTGTAATTACACGCCCCTGTTATACAGGGGCAGAAAAATTGTGCCTTAGGCACTGGTGGTGGCGCCCAGAACCAAAAATGTTCTTACAAGCTATCAGCGTGATGATTGAGGAGGAAGAGGATAATTACTCAGGGATAGTCACTCAGCATCAGCATAGGCAGTCTTTGAAGGGATCTGAAAAAAATTATTCAGTTACATCAGCATCAGGTGCTTGGTAGCTGGTGGTGATCCAAGACTGATTCATTTTTATGAAGGTCAGCCGATCGACCGAGTCAGTGGACAGACGCACCCTGTGATCGGTTACCACGCCTCCAGCAGCACTGAATGTGCGTTCTGAAAGAACGCTGGATGCAGGACAGGCCAGTAGCTCAATTGCATACTGTGCAAGCTCTGGCCAGTGATCCATCCTCAAGACCCAGTAACCCAGAGGATTTTCGGTGGGAAAGGTGTCCAAGTCTGATCTTGCCCCTAGGTATTCCTGCACCATGTAAAACAGACGCTGGCGATGGTTGCTGGAACCGATCATACCTTGGGGCTGCGGACCAAAAAATTGTCTGAACGCATCGGTCAGACGGCCACCTTCTCCACCGCTCCTTCTTTGACTGACCGAAGCCTCAGCAACACGTTGTCCAGAAACAGGAGTTTGTAACCTCCCAGTCTCTGGGAACGCGTTGCACAGACCTTTCTGCAAGGCCTCCCGAAGATGTTTCATCCTCTGCTCCCTCTGCGATGGCAAGATAAGGTCCGCAACCTTACCCTTGTAACGTGGATCAAGGAGGGTTGCCAGCCAGTATTGGTCCTTCTCCTTGATACCGCGAATACGAGGATCCTTACGCAGGCTTTGCAGGATCAGGGAGGCCATGCAGCGTAGGTTTGCTGAGGCATTCGGTCCGGAGTCCTCTGGGTCACTAAGGACAACAACGTCCGCAGCCACCTCCTCCCAGCCACGTACAAGTCCATGTGTTCCTTGGGACTGATCCCTTAAAGACTGCTGATGCTGAGTGCCAGGCTCCACCTCCATACTGACACAATCTTCCTCCTCCTCCTCCTCCTCCTCCTCTTCCTGTGTGATCGGCGGGCACGCAGGAACACTGTCTGGATAAAGGGGGCCTTGAGAGCTAAGGAAGTCCTCCTCTTCCTGCCTCTGTTCTGCCTCAAGTGCCCTGTCCATTATTCCACGCAGCGTGTGCTCCAACAGGTGGACAAGGGGGACAGTGTCACTGATGCATGCACTGTCAGTGCTCACCATCCTCGTGGCCTCCTCGAATGGTGACAGGACAGTGCATGCATCCCTGATCATGGCCCACTGGCGTGGGGAAAAAAAAACAAGGTCCCCTGACCCTGTCCTGGTGCCATAGTCGCACAGGTACTCATTGATGGCCCTCTGCTGCGTGTGCAGCCGCTGCAGCATGGCCAATGTCGAGTTCCACCTGGTGGGCATGTCACAGATTAGGCAGTTCTTGGGCAGGTTAAACTCCTTTTGGAGGTCCGTCAGCCGAGCACTGGCATTATATGACCGGCGGAAATGCACACAGACTTTCCTGGCCTGTCTCAGGACATCCTGTAAGCCCGGGTACCTGCCCAAGAACCGCTGCACCACCAAGTTAAGGACGTGAGCCAAACAGGGCACATGGGTCAGTTGTCCCTGTCGGAGGGCAGAGAGGAGGTTGGTGCCATTGTCGCAAACCACCATTCCTGCCTTAAGTTGGCGTGGCGTCAACCACCTCTGAACCTGCCCCTGCAGAGCTGACAGAACCTCTGCCCCAGTGTGGCTCCTGTCCCCCAAGCACACCAGCTCAAGCACCGCATGGCATCTTTTGGCCTGCGTACTTGCGTAGCCCCTTGAACGCCTACGGAGCACCGCTGGTTCCGAGGAAGAGGCCATGGAGGAAGAAGAAGAGGAGGGGGTGGAGGAGAGAGGTGTGTCACAATCAGCATTTTGGAGGCGTGGTGGCGGAACAACCTCCAACACTACTGCACCTTGTCCTGCATCCTTCCCAGCTGCCAGCAGAGTCACCCAATGCGCCGTGAAACTTAAGTAACGTCCCTGTCCATGCCTGCTGGACCATGAGTCAGCGGTAATATGCACCTTACCGCTGACCGCCCTGTCCAGCGAGGCATGGACATTGCCTTCCACATGCCGGTTGAGAGCTGGAATCGCCTTCTGTGAGAAAAAGTGGCGTTTGGGTACCTGCCACTGAGGAACCGCACATTCCACAAACTCACGGAAGGGGGCAGAGTCTACCAACTGAAAAGGCAGCAGTTGAAGTGCTAGCAATTTTGCCAAGCTAGCATTCAACCGCTGGGCATGTGGATGGCTGGGAGCAAACTTCTTTCGGCGGTGCAGCAGCTGGGGCAGGAAAATTTGCCTGGTACAATCTGGCGTCGGTGTACCAAAAGCAGATTGCCCACAAGTACTTGGCTGTGACACACCTAATTCTACACCTTCATTCCTCTCACTGCAGGTCTCAGAGAGGACTGAAGGTCTAGTGGGGTTGGAAATCTCAGCTGATGAGGAGCAAGGAGAGATCCTCTTTGTTCTTTGGTGTGGGTCTTTTAGATATGCTTGCCAACGAACTGCATGGCAGGTCAACATATGTCTGGTCAAGCATGTGGTACCCAAGCGGGAGATGTTTTGGCCACGCGAGATACGCTTGAGACATATGTTGCAAATAGCAGCGGTGCGATCTGATGCACGCGTCTCAAAAAAGGCCCACACCAAAGAACTTTTTGAATAAGAGACTGCAGCGCCCTGCACATGTGGAGCTTTGGGGTGTGATGCAGTCAATGTGCTGCCCTTAGGCTGGCCCCTGGAGGGCATCCTGCCTCGTTGGTGATGTGCCGCCTCCTCCTCCTCCTCCTCTCTCCTATCAGGCACCCACGTTGAGTCAGTGACCTCATCATCCCCTCCCTCCTCATCACTGGAGCAAACCTGGCAGTATGCTGCAGCAGGGGGAGCATGACTGCCAGATTGCTGTCCTTCTTGGGCACCCCCTCTGTCCGTGCTCATGTTACTGCCTTCATCGAGCTCAGTATCATCATCAGAGCCTTCCAAACGCTGGGCATCCTCCTGGAGCATGTACCCAACACTGTGGTCAAACAGTTCGAGGGAATCCTCATGAGGACATGGTGGAGCTAGGGAAGGAGTCACTGATGACATTGAGCTGAGGGAAGAGGCCGCTGCTTTGCCAGACAAAGCACCCTGGGCATGGGTGAGAGAGGATGAGGAGGATGAGGACGGCTTGGTCATCCACTCGACCAAGTTTTCTGCATGTTGCGGCTCAACACGGCCAGCTGCCGAAAAAAAGGCCAAGCGTGTCCCATGGCCACGGGCTGATGAGGATGCACCGTCTCCACGACCAGCACTAGACACAGAGCCTGCTTGCCCTCTCTTATTGGCTTGTGACTGTCTGCCTCTCCTTCTTGGCCTTCCAGACATACTAATGGCCTGTAGCTGCACTAAGCTGGGATAGAACACCTGTAATTTTCTTCAGGTAGCTTTATATACTGTAACCAGACAAGCCTGCCTGTCAGTAGGAAGATAACAGGAACGGATCTAGCTGAACACTGTGAGCAGGACGCACTGCACTAAATGTAAATAGCAGGAACGGATCTAGCTGAACACTGTGAGCAGGACGCACTGACTGCACTAAATGTAAATAGCAGGAACGGATCTAGCTGAACACTGTGAGCAGGACGCACTGCACTAAATGTAAATAGCAGGAACAGATCTAGCTGAACACTGTGAGCAGGACGCACTGCACTAAATGTAAATAGCAGGAACGGATCTAGCTGAACACTGTGAGCAGGACGCACTGACTGCACTAAATGTAAATAGCAGGAACAGATCTAGCTGAACACTGTGAGCAGGACGCACTGCACTAAATGTAAATAGCAGGAACAGATCTAGCTGAACACTGTGAGCAGGACGCACTGCACTAAATGTAAATAGCAGGAACGGATCTAGCTGAACACTGTGAGCAGGACGCACTGCACTAAATGTAAATAGCAGGAACGGATCTAGCTGAACACTGTGAGCAGGACGCACTGCACTAAATGTAAATAGCAGGAACGGATCTAGCTGAACACTGTGAGCAGGACGCACTGCACTAAATGTAAATAGCAGGAACAGATCTAGCTGAACACTGTGAGCAGGACGCACTGACTGCACTAAATGTAAATAGCAGGAACAGATCTAGCTGAACACTGTGAGCAGGACGCACTGACTGCACTAAATGTAAATAGCAGGAACGGATCTAGCTGAACACTGTGAGCAGGACGCACTGACTGCACTAAATGTAAATAGCAGGAACGGATCTAGCTGAACACTGTGAGCAGGACGCACTGACTGCACTAAATGTAAATAGCAGGAACGGATCTAGCTGAACACTGTGAGCAGGACGCACTGCACTAAATGTAAATAGCAGGAACAGATCTAGCTGAACACTGTGAGCAGGACGCACTGCACTAAATGTAAATAGCAGGAACGGATCTAGCTGAACACTGTGAGCAGGACGCACTGACTGCACTAAATGTAAATAGCAGGAACAGATCTAGCTGAACACTGTGAGCAGGACGCACTGCACTAAATGTAAATAGCAGGAACGGATCTAGCTGAACACTGTGAGCAGGACGCACTGACTGCACTAAATGTAAATAGCAGGAACGGATCTAGCTGAACACTGTGAGCAGGACGCACTGACTGCACTAAATGTAAATAGCAGGAACAGATCTAGCTGAACACTGTGAGCAGGACGCACTGCACTAAATGTAAATAGCAGGAACAGATCTAGCTGAACACTGTGAGCAGGACGCACTGACTGCACTAAATGTAAATAGCAGGAACGGATCTAGCTGAACACTGTGAGCAGGACGCACTGACTGCACTAAATGTAAATAGCAGGAACAGATCTAGCTGAACACTGTGAGCAGGACGCACTGCACTAAATGTAAATAGCAGGAACAGATCTAGCTGAACACTGTGAGCAGGACGCACTGCACTAAATGTAAATAGCAGGAACAGATCTAGCTGAACACTGTGAGCAGGACGCACTGCACTAAATGTAAATAGCAGGAACGGATCTAGCTGAACACTGTGAGCAGGACGCACTGCACTAAATGTAAATAGCAGGAACGGATCTAGCTGAACACTGTGAGCAGGACGCACTGCACTAAATGTAAATAGCAGGAACAGATCTAGCCTAATCTAGCTAACTCAAATCAAATGACACTGTCTGTCTCTCTCTCTATCAGCACACCGGAACACACTACACAGGGCCGCCGTGCAGGCGGCCTTATATAGTGTGGGGCGTGTACTAAATCCCCTGAGCCATAATTGGCCAAAGCCACCCTGGCTTTGGCCAATTACAGCTCTCTCTACTGACGGCGCTGTGATTGGCCAAGCATGCGGGTCATAGTGCATGCTTGGCCAATCATCAGCCAGCAATGCACTGCGATGCCGCAGTGAATTATGGGCCGTGACGCGCCACACGAATTTGGCGCGAACGGCCCATAACGTTCGCAATTCGACGGACGGTCGAACAGCCGATGTTCGAGTCGAACATGGGTTCGACTCGAACACGAAGCTCATCCCTACTGCTTACGCAGACGATATACTACTATTCCTCTCACAACCTTTAACAACCTTACCAATATTACTTTCGGAATTCAAATTATTTCAGTCCCTATCCAATTTGAAGATTAACTTCTTGAAATCTTTCGCCCTTAACATATCCCTAACCCAACATACAGTGGACCAATGCAAACACAACTTCCCATTCCAATGGAAACAGGACGCGTTAACATACTTAGGGATACAAATCACATCTTCACTCGCTGACCTATACAGTAAAAATTTTCTCCCCCTCTTACACAAATTAACCTCGGACTTTGACACTTGGAATAAAATGACATTCTCGTGGTTTGGCAGAGCGGCCATACTGAAAATGAACGCTCTCCCCCGGATTTTATATTTACTACAGGCGATACCGATACAGATTCCCCCCCTATTTTTCAAGTCATACAGGCAGATCAGTTCTAAGTTCTTATGGGGTAAACATAAACACAGAATAAGCCATCTCATGCTATCCCGCCCGAAAAATCTAGGTGGAATAGGTCTTCCCGACATCTCCAACTACCACATAGCTACCCATCTCACTAGGATAGTGGACTGGAACGTCCACACTCAACAAAAAGACTGGGTTTCCCTTGAAGCCTCCTTCACGAAATTAGAATGCAAATCACTCCCGTGGATCTCTCTTCACCATATCCCACAAGAGATCCAAACTCACCCGACGATAGGTCCCACCCTGCGTTACTTCCACTTAACTTGCAAGAAGGTTTCGCTCTCTTCTATTCCCAGCCCACTGACACCAATAAAACTGAACCCAGACTTTCCCCCTGGCATGCACCACCAGTTTCTAGATGACCATCTACCTCAAGGACAAACCAGTGCATCCCATTTCCTCCACCAGGGCAAAATCATCCCTGCAATGCAACTAGCATCACGTTCCGAAAAAACACCTATCCCACAGTGGACATACCTAATGATAACATATTACCTTCAAACACTCGATAAGACAGGTCAATGTTCCAGGCAACTTACACCCTTTGAATCTCTATGTACCAAATCATCACCACAAACACACCTCATTTCTCAGATACACAATATGCTTTTTGCTGACCTCAAAGCCAACGACAGTATGTTTTGCAAGAAATGGGAGAAAGATCTCTCAATACAAATACCGGAAGAGAGCTGGGAGCGTATATTCTCGCACATACATAAAGGCTCCATAAATGTTTCCACTCAAGAGAATGGTTTCAAAATATTGTCAAGGTGGTACCATACCCCAGCATTATTGCACAAATTTAAATCCAACATTCCCGAAACATGCTGGAGGTGCCACCAAGCAAAGGGTACTTTACTCCATATGTGGTGGTCCTGCACCCCTCTCCAAACTTTCTGGTCAGAGGTTCACAAAATGATCGAACGGATCACCACCTACAACATAGATTTCGCCCCAGCTCAATTCCTCCTCCATCTCTCTTCCCACCCACATGGCACATACCATAAATCACTTATGATGTTTCTGATAAATGCAGCAAAACAATGTATACCCATACACTGGAAATCGCATAAAATACCTACCCTAGCTGAATGGTTTGCCAGAATAAACAAAATAGAAGAAATGGAAAAACTTATACATATCGCTCAAGACACCCCAACAAAATTTAACCATAAGTGGGCGTGCTGGACCCACTTTAAGACTCTGCCGGAATACAAATCCATTCTGGACTCTCCTACACATAGTGACTAGGTCATATAACAGGACCACTCAGGCTATACCTACACACGATCTAGATACACTCATCCTTTGCCCCCATCTTGCTGGGGTTCCACCCCGACTTGTCCCTTACTCACACATTTTGGTTGCTCCCAACCACCCCCACCCTCACCTGGAGGAGTCAGAGATTTCCCAGACCCCCTATTTCACCCCTCCCCCCCTCCTTTTTGCCCTACCTACCCTTCACACCCTTCCCCCCTTCTCCCTTGACCTCACTTTCTCCCATGCCTGGCCCCCCATATTTAACATAAACCCCCAAATCACTCACGCTGCACTCCACTCAGATACCCAATTTGACAACTGCAATGCGGAGTACTAGGAGAGGGCTAGACATGTATATACAAGTAAGACGTCGCACCATACTCATACAACGACTAATAAAGATATTGTCTTACAATACCTAATGACATTCTTATTTGTTCCGTTCTTTGGTTTGTTTATTCATTTCAGTGCCATAGTCTACGGATTACGGTTTACTTCATGTTGTATTGTATTTATACTGTATACATACAAACCATGTCATATTTGTAACATTTCATTTCTGCATTGCAATATCTTTGTTATACTGAAAACTCTAATAAACATTTTGAAACAAAAAAAAAACTGAGTGTATCAAAGGTTACAGAGCATTAATTATTACAATCTGTAAAGAACAATGACTTCTCAAAGTAGTTAAAATAAAGACTTCTCATATCAGTTAGAGCAAAAAAGAAAAAGAAAACAGAAAAAAAAAAAGAAAAGGAAAATGAGGGGGAGGGTAGGGGGAGGGGAGGTCAGGGGAGTTCATGTTTGCCATCTTATCAACACTATTGAGCGTAACTTTGCTCGACATATGAAATCTTAACATCTAGATATCTTCAGGAGTGGAGGCAGCGTCTGTACATACCTGGCTGAGCATGGTATATATTGGTCAGGGTATAATAAATAATAGACATGTGCACACTGAAATATTTCGTTTCGGAATTTCGTTTTCGTCTGAAAAATAAATTTATTTAGTTACTCCCGAAATTCGTTTTTTATTTATTTCGTTTTTCGTTAAAAATTGCATTCGTCCGAAAATCCAAATTAAGGTCGAATCTGTCATTGAAGGCTTATGGTGTCTGTCGAATGTTCAAA
The DNA here is from genome assembly GCA_037952835.1 of Lithobates septentrionalis. Classification (NCBI taxonomy): domain Eukaryota; kingdom Metazoa; phylum Chordata; class Amphibia; order Anura; family Ranidae; genus Lithobates; species Lithobates septentrionalis. The sequence continues at coordinate 2,483,107 of JBBDGP010000986.1, forward strand.
GAAGATTCGACGGAGCAGCTAAACTGTACAATGCCGTATAGTTTACCTGCTCCGTCGAATCTTCTTAGAACTTTCAACAGACACCATAAGCCAAAGTACGTGTGTACTTAGTTCTAGCTATTTTACTGCTCCACCTCTTTGCTTACAATCAGCCAATAACATTCATCATCATCATTATTTTTATTTATCTTTTCTCCCCTACGTCAAATCTTTTCTCCCCTACGTCGAATCTTTCCTCCCCTATGTCGAATCTTTCCTCCCCTACGTTGAATCTTTTCTCCCCTACGTCGAATCTTTCCTCCCCTACGTCGAATCTTTTCTCTCTATGTAGAATAATCTTGGACTAATAGAGCTAAGGTTAGGCACATTCGACCACAGGTTTGATGGACACAGATTGTTATTGTCATCATCATGTCGAATCTCCTATCTATATCGAACTGTTGTAGCAACGAAAATGAAAATAAAGCATTTGTTTATGGCGGATCTTTTGTTTTTCGGACTCTGCACTTTCGTTATCGTTTGTTAAAACGATAAAGAAAATACCTGAAATTCGGACGAAAATGCATTCGGACAAAAACGAATGCACATGTCTAATAAATAACCTGAGTGATCTCACTATACTTAGAAATAAAGAATAATAGATGTGGAAGGGTGGATGTTAAGGAGCAAAATGGATTTGTGGATATCCTACGGTGGGTTAAAAGTAAAGGAATCCGGGGTGGGGGGTATTTTAGGGCGGCCAAGAGAGTTGGTGAGATCTTTTGTCAAGTACCATTTCGTGTAGCGGAATGGGTGCATTATATCCATTAGTGCCTGTGGAGCGAATGTAGCTTCGATGTATTTTCTCCATCTTTTAAAAAAACGGGAAGTCGATCGAAAATTAAGGGTGATGGTGTCCAATCTCTCTAGATGGAAAAGTGAGGCCAAGGCCTTTTTAAACACTGTTAGGGTAGGTGGAGTCGCTGATATCCAGTGAGACATATCAGTCCTGCGAGCCACTAGAAGACACAGGTGGGCCCAATGTGGAATATTTTGTGAGACCCTCGTTGGCGATGAGGGTGAAGGGGGTATGCTAAACAGGCATAATAGGCGGTCCTTAGTACACTGAATTTTGTGGACCTCGTTGATGTAAGTGATCACCTTAGCCCAATAAGCATCAATCTTGGTACACAAACTGTCCTTTTTGAATGAAAACACACATAGGCGAGTATAATAGGAAAAAAAATTCCTTTATTAAGGGGTCATAACCAAACAAAGAGGGAGACAACGCTGGATAAACTGCAGAAGTTGGCAAAGCCTTTGGCCCCCAGGGCACACATCAACTATTTTAATGTGAAATTGGTGGCCTGAGGAGTCCATATAAAAAAGGGAGTACAATCTGGTCCAGAAGTCCAAGAGATCATGAACAGCAGCAGATGACATGTATGTCCCAAGGCTGTGGTCATACAAGAGCCTGCATCTTTTGCCATACCAGACTGAACCCAGGCCATCACTCTCTGGTCTTCCTTAGACGCTTACTTCCAGGCTGTGGCTCTGGTGTTGGAGGTGTGGCAGGAGGAGAAGGAGGACGAGGAGGAGGATGAGGAGGAGGACCTGGAGGAGGAGGACCATGGTTGAGCTCACAAATGTGGCTTTGGCTTGTGAGTAGGCCCCTCAACCTCTTATTTAGGGCTTGGAAGATGACATACTCACATATTAGGCATTGGCCCTCCTCCATTTCCTGCATTTTGCAGGCTGTTATGTATGCAAAGTCCTCTTGAACACTGTGGGGGGTTCTAAACATCGTTTTAGTTTTTGGTTCATCAATCACAATCAGAAATTAGTACTCCAAACTAACATAGATTTAACATCATTAATTTGACCAACAGAAATATTTAGGAGAATGCTATACCTGGCTCAACCTGGGCTCCTTCACATGTTGCTGCCTGGAAGGCCCAGGTTGGGCGTCAGAAGCCTCAGCTGAGGTGGAAAGAAGCGTGGAAGGAAGACTGGAGAGTGCTGGCCTGGGTTCACTCTGGTCTAACAGCAAACAAAGTCTGTCATATTACCACAGCCTGGGGACATAAATGGCATCTGCAGCTGCTGATCTCAGGGAATCCTGGACCTTCTTGTGCTCCCTATGCCACCAATTAGGGCCTTCAAATAGGGGATGTCTGCCGTGGGGATCACCGGCTTCACGAATTCCAGCAATTGATCCAGCGCTGCCTTCCTCTTTGTTTGATTCTTATAATGTGGGTGGTTTACCTGCCACAGACAGGGCAGCTCCCTGAACATATCAATGAATATGGGGATAAAGTCCTGATCATTCAATATATCCATTTTCTCTGCAAGACACAACACAAGACAAACCCTAATGTCAGGCTAAACTCTCCTAATCTTGTCCCAATATAGGCCCCAATTTCTAAGCAGTATAGGCCCAAGTTTAAATGTTACCTTCGTTATCACGATCGGCGCTTCCTCTACTCCTTCCTCTGCTCACAGATCGTACGTACTACGCACGCGTGTTACGCTTTATATACACTGCGCATGCGTGAAACTCCGCCCGCCCCTGACCTTCTTTCTAGTCTATTCCCCGCCCCTTCTCGTTCGGCACAGTGGGGAAAAGCACATGGTGGAGACAGAGCAGGTGCATGCTAATTACAGCAATGAGGAGGAAGCCCAGAGCCAGAAACATCACGATCCCAGAGGAGACGATTTAAGGCTTCAAACATGTCCTTTGTAGAGATGGTGGAGATGGTCGACATATTGAAAAGGGCCGACTATGACTGGAAGTATGGACCTTACCCCAACCCCAATGTCAGAAAGGCCAAGATCATGAGTCTGCACAGAAATTTTGGGGTACGGCGATCCAAGGATCAACTGAGGAAGCGGTGGTTGGACCTCAAAATCCGGGAGCACGATCAGTATAGAAGGATCAGGAGAGTGCTGCAAAAAAGTAGTTGTCCTGTGTTCCTATTCTTTGTGCTGCTCCATGTGCTTTTCTTTACTGTTGTACAGTTTAAAATGGCAACTTTCATGTTCATGGACACATTATTCGTTCGTAGGAAACATTGTTTGTTCGGCCAAGAAAACACCATATTTTGTCTGGCCTACTTCTATCAAAATAATTTTGGTGTCTAGATGGGTTTGTAACTAGAATGAAATGCAAACTAGATTCTGTGAAAGGAGAGGACACTCAGCAGCTGTTTACACATCTGGACACAGGAGCACTAGTGTGGGACAAAAGAACACCCTTTTTATTAGGGGCCCACACAGGTGCTCCAGTGTATACTATAGGGGTGTCTCCATCTGTGAAGCTTGTAAAAAACAGGTAAGTATTCAAGCTTGACAAAGGAAAACAATATTTCTTCATTTTGGAACTCTGCCAAAATAGACAATTGTACCCCACTTCCAAGCAATGTTTCATATTCCTATTTCTGCCATCAAATATCTGTGTGCTAAGTATACCTATTTTTTTGTTTACAGAGGGGAGAAAAGACTCAGAGGACACCACTCATCAGAGGAGACCACAGACCCCCCACCTCAGGAAGAAGGAGAAATCCCACAAACACAACCAGAGGAGGAGGAGGGAGACGTTGTGGAAATTGTCACCACAACAGGTGAGTGTCTGCGACCACAGGCTCAGGTAAAAGATGGATGCCGGCATATGTTTTTTTTCCTATACTTTTAGGTGATCGTGATGTTGTAGATGAAGGTCATTTCACCAGTGAAAGTGCCCAGATCCTGATCGGGGAGATCATGGGGTGTAATAGGGACTTGGAAAACATCAAGCAAAACATCAATGATGTTCAAAACAAAATGAAGAATATCATTGATGTTTTAGGGAGATTTTAAAACCCCTCAAAATCCCTTACTTATTTCTGCTTTTTTTCAGAAATTTTTTTGCACATTTTTTGACATATTCTAGAAAATCCAAATTTTGAAGATGCACACAGTGTGTCAACATGTGCTATCTGCCATCAAGGGAGATCAATGTACGCATTTTGGGGGTGCAACCCCTTCTTCAATAATAAAGTAGCTGGGAGGAAGGGGTTGCACCCACAAAACACATACCTTCATCCCCCATGATGGTAGCGAGCACATGTTGACATTCCGCAATTTGTGTGCATCTTCAAAATTTGGCTTTTCCAGGGGTGACTTCACCCCATCTGCTGAACGCAATATCAAACACAGTTTATAAATACTCATGTCTGATATTGCCTTCACTTTCTTGAAAAGTTGAACTTTGTAAGTTCCAGAGTTGTGTATTTCTTTTTGGTTTTAAACATGCCCGTTTTACCTTAAAAGGCAATTTCTACTTTTAATGTGACCCAAAAAAATGATATACAACAAACATGTTGGTTTGTTTTAAAAAACTTTTATAAATGCACATGTGATTGTGCTTTGATTAAAAAGATTTTGAATCAACAATGTGTGGCCTCTTCTTTCAATGCTGCAAAGCATTTTTTGTAGTAAAGTTGTTGTTTTCAGTGACAATGGGGGTTATTTACTAAAGGCAAATCCACTTTGCACTACAAGTTTCAGTGCAGTCTCAAGAGCACTTGTAGTGCAAAGTGTATTTTCCTTTAGTAAATAACACCCAACAGTGCTTTATAATTTTACACAATCACGCCATTTTCAGGACTCCCCAAATTTCCGTCATGTTCAACTAAAAGAAAGACAAGCATTAAATCTAAGCAAATATTTGTTCAGTTTAATTTTTTTTTTAATTTAAAAAATGTCTCAGACATTGTCTGGCATATCGATGGCCCCCCTACCCGCAAAGTATTCCATGTATCTTAGACGGACCTCACGGGCACTCTGGGGAGGCAAGCCAGGACGGCCAGCTTCAAGCGACATCAGGGTTGGTTCATTATGAATTCCAGCCTCAGGCCCAACAGCCAGCATAGTTCCAAGAATTTCTCCTTAAAAAGTTGTGGAGAACACAGCAAGCCAGGATGATGTGATTGAGTTTATATTCCGCCATGTGTATCGATGTAAGAAATAGGTTGGCCATTATTCCAAACATGTTCTCCACCACTCTTCTGGCTCTGGCCAGCCGTAAATTAAAAACCCTCTGGTCCGGGGTTAGGGTCCTCAAAGGGAACGGCCGCATAAGATGGTCCCCCAGCACAAACGCTTCATCCGCAACGAAGACGAATGGGAGTCCTTCTGCATTGTCTTCTGGAAGTGGCAAGCACAAGCTGCCATTCTGGAGACGCCTGTAGAACTCTGTGTGGGTGATGACTCCACCATCTGACATCCGGCCATTCTTCCCCACGTCCACATACAGGAACTCATAAGTAGCCGACACCACCGCCAACATCCTGATACTATTGAACCCCTTGTAGTTGTAATATTAAGACCCCAAGTAGGGTGGTGGGACGATGTGGACATGTTCCCATCAATTGCCCCTCCGCAGTTAGGAAAGTCCCACCGCTGGGCAAAGTGGGAGGCCACAGTCTGCCATTCCTGTGGGTTGGAAGGAAACTGTGGAGTCAAACAAGAAAAAATAATCATTTTGCACATAAACATGAAAAGCAGATTAGACACAAACATTCTTGGCCAACATCAGTATAACATTTTTTTAGGGAGTATTTAAAGACAAAGGTATAAGGTCCACCTATCAGATTCCTCCCCCCACCCTCTCATGGGCCATTGTAAAAATCTTAGGGGGGGGGGTGTTTTGGACAGGTAACCCTCTCCACTTCATTGAGAGATGAATGCCTAAATAATGTGTATTACTTTGGCCAGCCCCTCCTTACTTACACTATTGGCAGCCCACTGGACAGGTAAGAAGTGGACATAATACAAAGATATAAATACACACTGTACACATTTTAGCACATTTTTACATTCTGATATTACCTATCAAGATAATAATAGGATACAAAAACTTTAAACAGTACCATCTTAAAGTATTCAGGCAGGCCCTTGCACTACATGCTTTGGGGAATTCATTCATAAATCTGACCACAAAAGAGGTAGGATATAGTGTGTATGGGTTTGGCAAAGTCAGCAGATAGAGGATTGGTATCAGCTGAGTTAGCAGTTGGGGGGAGGGAGGGTTCCAAATGATTTTGGGACCCAAAAAAAAAGCATCTGGCACTCTGCCTGAATTTAAAGCACAAATCACAATTTTACACATTTTAGGGGGTATTTAGGGTAAAGCACTACAATGGGTCCCCGGGTTACAAACAAGTTAGGGACTGTAGGTTTGTTCTTAAGTTGAATCTGTTTGTAAGTCGGAACAGGTACATTTTTTAAGTGTAGCTCCAGCCAAAAAAACTATTTTTAAGCTTTTTGGATAGCATAGGGAAGGGTTAACACCCCTGTAACATTTGTTTTGCTGTGTGTGCACCTGTTCAGAAGATTTCACCACACTTTCTGTCCCAATGACAAATGTATTTTGAAAATTTTGGGTTGTTGTGGAAACAAGCCTTGGTGATAAAGCATCAGTGGAGGTACCTTTTCCCCATAATAGCTCTTACAGGAGTGAATTTCCCTTCCTAGGGGTAGATTTCCTCTCACTTCCTGTTGTCTCCCTCCGTTTGTAAGTAGGAGTCGTTTGTAAGTCGGATGTTTGTAACTAGGGGACCCCCTGTATTATGGAGCTGACAAAATACATTGTTAAGTGACTACACAAGGTAAATATAGGCCCAGGAGAGCATGCTGGGGAGGTAAGTGAAGGCAAATATGTATGAAGGACAAAAAAAAATTACATAAAAATCCAGCATGCATGAGGACAAAGGGGACATTCATAGCATATTACAATCATGGTAATTAGGGAATGAGGAAAGAAATACATTGCATTATCAAACATTAAATACAATAAAATGTGATGTTAAAGGATACAAATCTTACCTTAAAATACTCCTTCTGCAGGACCTGAATGATGACAGAACAAGTCTCCGAGATAATGATCCCCAGAGCTTGGGGGGAGATGCCTGTCGAGAACTTAAGGTCCTCCAGGCTTCTCCCCATCGCCAAGTACAGCAGGGTGGCGACTAGCCTCTGCTCCGGAGTGATGGCTTGCCTCATGCAGGTATCCTGCCTGCTAATATAGGGGGTCAGCAAATACAACAAACAGTAGAATACGGGATCCGTCATCCAGAGAAAGTTCCTGAAATCATCAGGATTATTCTCACGGATCTCACAGGGCAAAGGCATGTGTGACAGACCTAGCCGGAAAAGAGGCTTTTGGAGGGGACTGATGGCTAGCCTCCTGCAAACCAATTATGGGCCCTGGCATTTGGGGGGGCGGTGCTCTTGGTGAGCTGTATGTCTGGGGACCCTGGAGGTGGCGTTATTTTAGATTCAGGTCCATGTCCCCCAAGACACACAGACTCTGGGGACCCTGGATATGCCATTGTGATGGGAGTCACTAATAGGGGCACAGGGTGGGTGAGAACCCCACTGTGATCTGTGCTGGTCAGGGACTCAATGCTGTATATGTGTGTATATATAATGTGTGCTGTCTCATTGTGTTGTGTACTGTTTGCTGTGCTAGTTTTGGGTGGGGCTGTATTCCAATGTTCTATTATGTTTGTCTGCCTTGGATCACAGGATGTGTATTGCTGTGAGGAAAGAGGGAGGGGGGATTCCTCCAGCAGCCCCCCTGTTAAGACTGTTTACTGATGAGAAGTTAAGCACACCTGACCTGTGTGTCCATTGTTATTGGACAGTTTAACCCGCCCTGTTTTCCAAGGGTGGGGGGGAAATGTTTTGAAGTGGGATCTGTATAACATGTGTTTTTTGAATAAAGATTCATTCCTGCTTGGAACCTGAAGACAGAGCTGTGTCTCGTTTTTGGGTGGATTATTTGTATGGGTTCCTTGTTTGGCTGATTGGAGTGTTCGGTAGCTGCCTTTGTGTTTGGGTTTGAAATGTCCTAAACGACTTTAACCCCTTTCATACTCGGGGTGTCGTTACAGCATGTGACAGAAGTGGTCACGCTGGAGCAACCAATTCTTGATCCGTGAACTCCTCCTCGCCCTGTTCATGGACTGGGCTTGTGTTAAAGTAAGAAATAAAAATAGAAGAAAGTGCGCTTATAATCTGTGATAACATATAACAGTGCAAATAATTAAATGTGAAAACCACAAAATATTGATAAGAAAATAGCGGCAAAATATATTACATAAATGCACACATATGTAGGGTGAATGGGGTAAAGAATGTGAAGTGCAACAAGCAAGATATGGACAAATCTGATTCAAATAATATATCAAAACAGTTGTGGGTAAAATAAAAAATCCCAGTCCATAAGGTGAATCAAACAAAGTTCATCAATGAAAAGAACCTCCATCCACTTTAAAAGAACCAATTATCCTTATGGATAGATGAAAAGGAGAAAGGGATGTGTAGGATGATATAACTCCACTTGCAGTGACTCCAAGTAATAGAAACAAGATGAAAGATGGACCCTCACCCTCCGTGTTGGACCCCCTCACTGGCGAGGTCTATCGAGCGTGCAGACTTTGCCCTCTGCAGGGACCGTATCACGATGGTATCTGTAGCAGCTGACAGGAACGGTGTCTCCAGTCCGGGCTGGTCCAAATCGTGAGCTGGGAGGCGGGGGAGAAGGCTCTCTTGCTCCAAGAGTGGTAAAGAGGAGAAAACGAAAAAAACAGGGCTCCAATAGTGTAAAAAAGTTTTGGTTTTAATCATAAAAAAGTGCAAAAAAAACGGAGAGTACACACTCCGTACAAGTATTAAAACAATGAAATATGCCGGCATTAAAATAAACAGCAACCCGTGCAATACATGGGGCAATCGACGTGATGGCTAACAACATGTAGCCACGCCCTACATGTATCGTCATAAGCTGATGTCTTCAAAGGGGCTGGATGGAATGGAATGAAGGGATGGAAGGCTCCCGCTGTGTGACACTTCTCCTCTTCTGACGGTTCTTATGTAATGGAGGGTGGGGCCAGCCCCCCTCTGACGCATGGGGACTTCCCTGTGGCATTCTCCATGATGTCAGAGGGGGTCACCCGTTACGTTACGGGTAACCCTGCCCCCCTCTGACGTCACAGGGAATGCCACCCGGTGACCCCGCCCTCCTTTATATAAGAACCGTCAGAAGAGGAGAAGCGTCACACAGCGGAAGCCTTCCATCCAATCGTGGATGCGTAGTGGCCAGAGAAGAAGATGAAGAAAAGAAGATGAAGACAAGGAGACACCGCGGAGGAAGATGCTGGACGAGAATACCAGAAGAACCATAACAACCAGAAGAACCAGAAGAGGAAGAAGATGGAGGAAGAAACCGAAGCATGAAGGAAGAAAGAAGTTAGAAGAAAGAAGATAGAAGAAATAAAGGAATTGTCAAAAACTGTCTCTTGTCATTTTTAACATTTTTGACAGTTTTTTTGTGTAATGGTAGGGGTACTTTTGTACCCCCTTACCATTTCACACAGGGGGGAGGGCCGAGATCTGGGGGTCCCCTTGTTAAAGGGGGCTTCCAGATTCGGATAAGCCCACAGACCCCCACAACCACCGGCCAGGGTTGTGGGGATGAGGCCCTTGTCCTCATCAACATGGGGACAAGGGGCTTTAGGGGGGACCCCAAAGCACCCTCCCAATGTTGAGGGCATGTGGCCTGGTACGGTTCAGGAGGGAGGGTGCTCTCTCGTCCCCCCTCTTTTCCTACTGCCTGCCAGGTTGCGTGCTCGGATAAGGGTCTGGTATGAATTTTGAGGGGGACCCCTACGTCATTTTTTTTTAAATTTTGGCACGGGGTTCCCCTTAATATCCATACCAGAACTGAAGGGCCTGGTATTGAATCTAGGGGGACCCCCCACATCATTTTTTTTTAAATTTTGGTTCGGGGTTCCCATGCAGTTTTTATCAATGAACTTTTATGTGTATTGTCAGGTGACTCGGGACTGGCAATTCATTAATAGCCGCGAGTAGTTTTAAATGACTTTTTTTCCTTTGAAATGTCATTTTGCTGTCAGACTGTTCTAAGCACGGGAAACATGCGCCCCTTTACAGGCATACTATAGACACCCCCCAGGTATGAAATTTAAAGGAATATTACACTTTTATTGTTTGACTTTAAGCATTATTAAAATCACTGCTCCCAAAAAAGCGTCCGTTTTTAAAACTTTTTTTTGCATTGATCCATGTCCCCTTGGCCAGGACCCGGGTCCCCAAACACTTTTTAGGACAATACCATGCATATTAGCCTTTAAAATGAGCACTTTTGATTTTGAACGTTCGAGTCCCATAGACTTCAATGGGGTTCTAAAGTTTTTGCAAAGTTTTGGTCTGTTCGCAAGTTCTGGTGCGAACCGAACCCGGGGGGTGTTCGGCTCATCTTTACTCTCCATTCACTCTAGCCACCCGCTATATTACATTCTTGGGGATACATATAGGTCGAGAACGGTCTTCCTTGTACACTCTTAATTACCCACCTTTAATAATAAAAATTGTAAAGGAGTTGGAAGCTTGGGCGACCCTCCCCCTCTCGCTCTTTGGGAGATGTCATCTATTTACTGAAACACTCAGATGTGCAGAAAATACACAAGGCTGTGAATGCCTTCCTATGGGCTAACAAAAAGCCGCGTATAGCTCTCCAAAAGCTCTGTCTCCCTAAGTCCAAGGGCGGAGCAGGGTTGCCCAATTTACATTTTTATAACATCTCTTGCCTTCTTAGACAGGGTCTAGATTAGTTGTCGGGTAAGTCCTGATACTCAAATCATAGGCTTGAGGGAGCCTTGGTGTCTCCAAACAACCTTTCAGTCGTCCTCCACTTCAATATAAAAGCTTTACCCATTCATCTTAAATCTAATGTCCTCATTAGAGACACAGTGATTGCCTGGAGGGAGGTGCGGAGGTTGCTAGGGCTACCTTCAAGTATATCTAACTATTTAACCATTCAGGGAAACCCTATGTTTCTTCCCTCCACTATCCATTCAGCTTTTAACCTCTGGAGCACACGAGGTCTCACTGCTATGGTGATAAACCGGGACAATTCAGATCATACCAGGATATCTCACGAGAATACTCACTGCCACCATCCCATGCTTTTCACCATCATCAGTGTGACAGACCTAGCCGGGAGAAAGACTTTTGGAGGGGACTGAATGCTAGCCTCTTGCCGATCGGTCATGGGCCCTGGCATTTGGGGGAACGGTGCTCTTTGTGAGCTGTATGCCTGGGGACCCTTGAGGTAGTATTACTGTGGATTCGGGTCCTGGTCCCCCAGGACACACAGACTCTGGGGACCCTGGATTTGCCATATTAGAAATAGTGGCTGATTCATAATGCTGGGACAAATACTGTTAGGAGACGCTGATGTCAATTCCAGCCACCTGTCTGTCTGTTGCCTGCTAGAATGTGTATTGTAAATAAGTCTACTATGGGATCTAAGAGTCATTAGATCCCCATTGTTGTTTGTGTTAATTAACTCTGCTATTGTGTGAAGGAGAGTCTGTGTTGATTTGTGATAATGTTTATTGTGTTTTCTGAGCTACAAGACAGCCAGTCTGGCCTAAAGGTCATGTCTGAGTCATCTAGGCTGTCTAAAGGGATTAGTTAATTAGCCCATGTTAATTAGGTTTCTGGTCACAGGTGTATGTTCAGAGTAATATGAGCCGGAGGTATGCACCTCCACTTTTAGTGTATAAAAGAGCCTGTATTTTTCAATAAAAGAGATTCCTGGTTGAACTTATATACAGCCTGCCTGGTGTTTGTTCTGAGCTATCACAACTGGATTTGAACGGCACATAGCTGTAGTTCAATTCCTGGAGCATCGGATGACCGAACCATCAGACGTTGCAATCTGATTCAATAGCTGCAGAGGAGTGTCGGGAGAGTGGAACCGAGCGAGCAGGGGCTCGTTACAATCAGCTACTCAGCTACCTGCGAGCTTGCCATGGTCCTCACAAAGATCCTCTTCAAAAATCCTACTTGGATGCTGTGCTTCAGAATGATGATTATTCCATTTCCAGCCTCTACTCCCACCTTATTGATCATCAAGTGGATAAATATCATCTTACCTCTTTCCAGAAGTGGTCCTCAATATTCAAGGACACAGAACTGCCAGAAAAGATCCTACAAAGCTATCGACACGTCCACAAACTCGTCGGGTCGGAAACATGGCGGGAAACCCACTTCAAAATCATTCACAGGGCATACTACCCCTTCCGCACCAGCATCTCGGAACCTGCCCAAGCTAACTGCCCTTGGTGTGCTTTCTCCCGGCCTAACTTATTTCATTGCCTATGGGAATGCCCCGCAATCTCCACTTTCTGGGACTCGGTGCTTAAATATATATTTAAAGTAAACAATACACTGCTGATTAAAGATCTGCTCTTATGCCTATTTGGCTGCGATCCACCAGCCTCCCCATCAACACCGCTGAGATCACCAACTCTCACAAAGTGGACTCATATATGCCTATTGGCAGCCCGCAGAACGATCATGTCCCACTGGATCAAACCATCTTCACCCTCCTTGCAAGCCGTAAAGCAAACATTATGGTCATTGTTTCATATCGAGAGACTGGACATCATGATGTTGAACTGCCGCTCCCTTACCCGTTTCTTTACCCGATGGAGAAAATATATTGAACACACGTTCACCACCGATGCGTTATCCTACATCATATATCCACTTCGATACACTGACTGGTACCTGAAACACGATCTCACCAATACCCTGGGAAAGCTCAAAATAAAGGATCGACCCAATTCATCTAACCCCCTTTCACCCAGATCTCCTCACAGGATGACAGCTTTGCAGAACTATTCATTCACCACAAGCCCCTAGTCCGGGAATAAAACCTTTAGTCATTATCGTTATGTGTTTTGTTTATAGACTTGAACTATATATGACAGTCAAAAAAATCATGAATTAATGATCCCACGCTCCAGCAATAAAAAGTGCAAACAGTGCCTAATACAAAAAGTGAAATAATACAACAGTCCGGGTGCATATATAAATTAATAAAATTATATAAACATTAGTATGGTGGTAGTCTTCTAATCAGATGTTTTTTTTCAAATTGATGTCCAAAATGTCCCTTTAAAAATAGGATTAGACAGTTCCCCACATCTCGCATGTGAGAGGTATAAAATCCTGTCAATAAGCTCACAAAACTCTCACCTCAATATCTTTAATCAACAGCATAGAGTTGTGTAAAAATTATATACCCCGCTATTCCAGCATCAACCACCAGGGGGTCCTCCATTCCAGCCAGTAGAAAACTTAAATGGAAGCTTTAAATCCACATCCTTATAATGTTCTTGTACTTCAAAGGGGGCGGGGGGAGGGGGGGGAGAGAACAAGGAAGGAATGGAGGAAAAAGAGTATTCCAATAGTGTAGTATTGTTAGATATAAGGTGCTTTTATTAAATCAAAAAACTGGACTCTTACAATAGATTAAATCAAGACAAGCAGTAAAATAAAATCTCCTGGCGTCTGAGCGGGGAGTGGCTGGAGGCTAACTAAGATACCGGAAGTGACGTGAGAACGGCGTCCAGGTGTTGCTGAAAAAAAACTGTCCTCAGTGATCTTACCCCATCCATGTTCTACTCCTGGGATTTTTGGAGGGGTGACACATACCCCTAGAAGCCTGCCGCAGACCCGCTCACTGTCATTACTCCAACCCACCTTCCCCACCTCATACTTCACCTCTGCCTGCTGCTGCCTCAAAAAAATGGTGTCAGTTGTACAAGGAACCTACTACCCTGATAAACCAGGAAGTCTCTCTTGTTTCTGCTGACATGCCTTCCCTTGGTATACCAGCTGAAACATAGCATGGCAGCTTTTTGCCTGGTCTACCGTGTAGGCTCCTGATTGTTTGATGAAAACTAGTGGTTCTGGGGAGCTACCTGATGAGGCCATTGAGGGGGAGGATGTAGAGATAGTATATATCTATTTACAAAGTGTAGTGCTTACCCCCAAAGGGAGTATCAAGAATATGCCCAGGTTTTCCCAAATAGCAGGGAGGCTGCCAGTCACACAAGCACAATCCCATGCACACTGACAATTAAGGCTTAGTCTAGGGCAGGGGTCAGCAACCTGCAGATCGCAATCTACCAGTAGTTTGTGGACAGATGACTGGTAGATCGCGGTCTGGGCTTACTGACCCACCACCCCAGAGCATCAAACAGAGTGCAATGCAGAGGAACTACTTGTAAAGTTGGAGCAGTAGTAGGGAGCAAAAGCTGCATAAGCCGATGCCTCCTCTGTAGTGCTGGCTCCTGTCCCATGAGGAGTGATACCAACTGCACTCCATCTCTTATCCTGGCTAGTGGTCGCCAGAGTGTAGCCAGCAGCAGGAAAGAAGAGATCTTCAGGTCAGTGTGAAGCAATACACTGGAAATAATAGTATAGGTCTGCTTTCACAATGATGTGCTGCAGTCTACCCACACCACGGGTGCAGAGAAGTGTACCTGCAGCTTTCCTGTGGGTTTGCTGCACTTAGCCATAGACTTCTATTATATCCTGCCGGTTAGGTGCACTTTCTAAAAAGGGTTCATTCACAAGTGCAGCAGGCACTGCTGCTCCTCTCAATAAAGCGATCCTAGTGTGTTTGACAGGTGGTGAGGAGGCATTATGTTGCCTCCTCACCACCTGATTTAAAGCCATGATTGCAGTGCAATGCATGAGATTGCGACATGGTAGTATGGCAATTAGAGGTTTAAATCAGGTGTGAGGAGGCAACACTGTGCCTGTTGATCTTTGACTTCTCCCATGTTGTTCAGGTAGATCTCCACCTCTTTAAGGTTGCCTACCCCTGGTCTAGGTGATGTCTATTTAGGTTTATTTCAGAACTTTAACAGGCGAGGGGTTGAGGGTCACAAGATACTCCAAAATGATCAGTAACAATGATAGAAGGGTTGCTGGTGGGAAGTCCGAGTTGTTATGGATGGGAGTCAATGGACCCGGCCTTAGTTTGTGCATGGACATTCCAGTCTACCTCTTGTTAAGCGACATGCTCAGTAATATTTGATAATGTCTGGGAAGCCTATGCCACCTTTTAATTTGGGTAGAGTTAGTCTGTCAAAACTCAGTCTGGGTTGTGATCTGGGTTGTGATTTACCCCACACAAATTCCATGCAGGGTTTGCGGTATGAGGCAAAGAAGGCCTGTGGCAGTTTTATGAGGATTGTCTGTAGAACATAAAGTATTTTTTGTAGAAAATTAATTTCAATTATTGAAGTCTATCGAACTACGAAAAAAGGCCTGTTGACCACGACTTCAAGTCTTTCTGAATATTTTGAAGGATCAGAGGTAGTTTTTGCTATACAAGTCAGATAGTTGGGCAGGTAGTTGGATTACAAGATAGATAATCGAGTCATGTTTCCATCTGAACGAAAAGTTCGATTGACATTGTGTCAGTGTTTCTTTCCTTAAGGAGATATTCAGCGCTTCTGATTTTGAAAAGTTTATCCATAGGTTAGATAATGTGTCAAACAGGGTCAGATCTTTAAGTAGGTTGGGTAACGTAATATGTGGTTCTTTCAGAAATAAAAGGATGTCATCTGCAAAGGTAGCTAGCTTGTAAGTATTCATGGAAATCGAGATTCCTTTAATATCTGGGTTTTCTCTGATGTGTGTGAGTAGAGGTTCCAGTGTGAGGATGAATATTAATGGGGAGAGAGAGCAACCTTGGCGTGTTCCATTTGAGATGGTGAAGGCATTCGACAGGTGGCCATTGACTCGTACTTTGGCCGTCGGACAGGAGTATAAAGCTAGAATAAAATGTAGCATACGATCACGTAAGCCAATCATCTTAAGAATGAATAACAGTAATTCCACGCTTAGGAATATAGGAAAAAAGGACTGCTGCCCCCCTATAAATGAAAATCACAGAGGTGAGATCCAAAACGTAAAGAGTTATTCTAAGCAGGGGAATTGGCGCTGTCCAACTGTATGTGTATAGGTGATGGTTCTTACAAAATTAAAAAGTATTTTATAAACAAGTGTATCACAAATATTTATATCAAGAAAATGTTATTGTGCATGTAAAAACGCTGAAATTACGCAAATGTGAATGGGCCACCTATTGAGTGTAATAGGAAAAAAATGCAGAGTGCTCCTAAAATACATGCAAAAATCCCATATTCAATAAATTAAATATGTGTAGAGAGTAATACCTATATCTTAAAAATGGCAGAGAAACAGAATCCAATATGTAAACAATAATGATGGTCAACATAAAATAAAATAACTGTTTATGTTGACCATCATTATTGTTTACATATTGAGTTCTGTTTCTCTGCCATTTTTAAGATATAGGTATTACTCTCTACACATATTTAATTTATTGAATATGGGATTTTTGCATGTATTTTAGGAGCACTCTGCACTTTTTTCCTATTACACTCAATAGGTGACCCATTCACATTTGTGTAATTTCAGCGTTTTTACATGCACAATAACATTTTCTTGATATAAATATTTGTGATACACTTGTTTATAAAATACTTTTTAATTTTGTAAGAACCATCACCTATACACATACAGTTGGACAGCGCCAATTCCCCTGCTTAGAATAAATAATCTTAAGAACCTCCGATAAGTAGTCCCATGCCACTCTGTCAAATGCCTTCTTTGCGTCTAAAGAGAGGAAAAATCAGTGTTGGTGTGTTGAAGTTAACCACTTGTGTATGTTGATTGCTTTTATAGTGTTGTCTCTTGCTTCTCTACCCGATATAAAGCCTACTTGATCTAGCGAAATTAGATTGGGCAACAGGGGCAGGAGCCGGTTGGCTAGAATTTTTGCGTATATTTTAAGGTCTACATTTAGTAGCCATATTGGCCGATAGTTGGAGACCACAGAGGGATCCTTGTTTGGTTTTGGGATTACAGTGATGTGTGCTGTTAAGAGGTCCTGGGTGAGGGATTGTCTTATGAGAGGGAGTTAAATGCACTAAGGAAGTGTGTATCTATAAATTCTTTGTAATAGCCTGTCATCAACCCCTCCGGGCCACGGCTTTTTCCAGGTTTCAGTTGCTTAAGTACCAGGTCTAATTCCTCAGCAGAGTGCGGGTGTTCTAGTGTTGTGGCTTCCATTTCGGATAGGGGTTATATTGCGAAAGGAACTCTGTACTCAATTGGGGTCTTGTCTTGTCATCTGTCTGAGGGATGTTTGGTTTAAGGTTATAAAGGTGGGTATAATACTGGACAAATTGGTCCGCTATTTGGTCATTGGATGTCATTTTATTTCCAGAAGAATGGTGGAGATAGTGAATTGTCGTGGATACTTTTTTCATTCAGAGAGCTCTGGCTAGGAGTCTACCTGCTTTATTTCTGTATTCATACAACATTTTTTGAGAAGTATATCAGAAAAGAAGTAAGATGATTAGGTCAAATGTATATAGAGTATAGAGATGGAGGTTTGGGAACAGGAGAGAGATTCTGGTGACTAGCGAGGCCTGCTCGCTAGTCCGATTAAGTTATGCACCTGTATGGAGGTGTTTCTGGAGCGGGTCAGTGGTGTATGGTTTAGAGGGAAGGTTGGTTGATTAGAAGCAGTGCCTGTTACCACTGCGTGGGAGAGGAGATAGCACTAGTGGAAGGAGATAAACTGACTAGGTGGAACGTGTCGCGCTGACAGAGGATGTATTAAATATGTTGTAGGGGAGGTTGAGTAGTGTTTATGTATGGGAGGTGGAAGGGATGGGGGGCCTCATTGTAATAATGGGATTGATAGGAGGAATCTGAAGGACTGGAAAGGTGTATGCTGCCAATAGTGCAGCAGTTCCTGCGGGTATGAGTGGTGGGACGACCAGTGTACTTCAGTGTGGTGGTGCATGGGTAGACAACGCCCTATTTACAGTAACAACATGTAACTCGCCTTTGTAACATTTAAAAACCTTTTAGTACAATTAAACATTAAACCTTTTAGATATAACTATTGAAAAATAGAAAAACAGAGCAGTAAAATGAAACAGAAACAAGGGTCTTTTACCTTACCCAGCATGGTTCTTTTCTGGTATATTATACTGCCTCTACCCCTAGGGTATAAGTGTAGCACTGAACCCCGAAGGAGCTGCTGATGTTTGATTTGGCCTGTACTCTGCTATCGCGCCCCCTTAATTTGACTCGGTCCCCTTGACACAGCTGTGGTGTAATATTAGTGTGCAGCAGGAACTTATAGACAATTCCACAATATGTAATAAAATATACCTTTTTTCTTTACCTTTGACCTCCAGCTCTCCACCTGTTCAGCAATTCAAAGGAAACAGCACTCCACACAATAGTACTTAAACAAGAATACGATTTTACTATATCTGCTTCTGGATAGTGATTACAGCAGTTGTACTGTCAGACCAACGTAGTGTGACAGCCGCCAATTTAGTTCACAACAGTACTACACAAATAAAAGTTGTTTAACGTAACCTCTTAGAGTTGCATCTATAAAATGGGACCAATGGCAGAGTGAAACGGACTTCACTATGGGCACTGTCCCACTCTCAGCACACTCTGTTTATGTAAAAGAAACTATTGCAATTTAATAAAGCATAGCACAATTACTAGGGAGCTCCCACTGCTTTATATCACAATAACCCTGTGGAACAGTAGAATGCAAGGCCTTGCATTAACAGAGGCAGTCCTTCTTCTCTTCTGTCTTCTGCTAGCTATGTGTAGGTTAATTTGTAATCCAGTGGTTAACAAAACCCAGGTCAAAGCAAACTGAATGTTGAACTATTGATGTGGTGCGGCAGCACTGCAACTGCCTCCGGTGCAAGTAATTTGGTATAACACAGTGTCAAACTGTAGTGAAGTGCAGGCTTGAGGCCTATATTAAACTCAGTCTTTATCCCTTTGAATCTCCTCTGTGGGACTACAGGTCCCAGCAGCACTGTGTTATAGATGCAAGTGTGTGAAAGTGTGTCAATGAAACTTTGGGCAGCAGCCCTCTCACCCAACAAGGTCTGCAATGTAGAACAGTTCTGCTCCGGTGCACGCAGTCCTGTTTCTTCTCAGCAACCGCTGCTACGCTGCTCTGCTTGATGTTCCGTGGCCCTCAGGTGGCTCCGATGGGCTTCTCTGGATCCTTCTCAGCTCTGCCTCACCGTCTGTCCAGCTCACTGAAGTA
This sequence comes from Lithobates septentrionalis, assembly GCA_037952835.1. NCBI lineage: Eukaryota > Metazoa > Chordata > Amphibia > Anura > Ranidae > Lithobates > Lithobates septentrionalis. The sequence continues at coordinate 2,502,146 of JBBDGP010000986.1, forward strand.
CAGCAGGATCGCTGATCGGATTGTTCCGCAATAGGTGTAGGCCGCGCTCCTCTGGATACCTCTACACAGATCCTCACAGGCAAGCCACGCATTCCCAAGAGACCTAAGATGGCCACGCCGAGTCCTTTTATAGCCTACCCAGCATGCAGTTCAGTCCATGAGTGTTACTGGGAAAGAACACTCGGCATCCTGGGTAGGTCAATTCTTGTCAAAAGTAAATAATCAATCACTTCCTGTACCATTCTTGAATAAAGAAATAAAATGCAGTCCATTCCATATTTTGACTGCTAGATGGTGCTATATCCTAAACTATAACACTGTACATAGGATAACATAGCAATAGATTATTGAGCAAAAATGTGGGCGCTACATAAGCAATTGGAATATGTGTCGTCCCCGGGTGTATTTCCCGGGTCGGGAGATGAAAGCAGTCCACTTTTAGTAAAGTCGATTTTGCCCCCCTGAGTAGTTTAAGCTGCTAATAGCATTAGGCAAAGGCCATTTGGGACATGTCTGTACATCTGTCCTATTCAGGCTGAATGCTGAGGAGCACCAGGTCATAAGTCAGGAGAGGGATTGGTTAGTAGATGCGTAGAACACATCTCCCTCTGTGAAGAGTGTGGTAAATGTCATGTTAGGACCTTTCTTGGTTGAAGTGGTTTGGTGCCGCCTAGTGGTCATTATTTGACAGAGCCAAGGATGGTAAGGGATACTTGACCCTTAACATACTCATTGCAATATAATGTTATCTCAACTGTCAGCAACGCCATCCCGTCCGAGGTAGCTGGGAAGGAGCCGGTTTTCGGCATGCAAGAAAGGCACTTCGAATTGTATGACAATTTACCAGGCAGTAGCCCAGTGTGCCATCACCCTGGGTTAGCAATATGTATCTGTGTCGTGACACCAGTTAGGGGGCCATTCAGTGTGGCTGTTGGGAGCTTGTCTGTGTTGTCCATCTGCTTTAAGATGTCCCTAGCCAATTCCCACCAGAATGGTCTATTATGGATAGGCTGTGTAGATTAAACAATCCGAAGGAGGCAAACTTGGTTATTATACATTAAACCTCTGATAGGCATCAGAGAGTGCTCGCAATTACTTAAGATCATAATGAACAATATACATTCCGTGTCACAGAAGAAGGAGCTCAGAGGATGGCCTGTTAGATCAGCTTGCCTGAGAAGCTGCAGTGGTGGTTGGGTTTGGATCTGCCCTGAGTTGGGGATAAAAGCGGAGGGTATACGTATGAGCGAGGTGCATAGCGTCCTGCATTGGGTGTACACTAGGGATGAGCCGAACACCCCCCGGTTTGGTTCGCACCAGACCCTGCGAACGGACCGAAAATTCACACGCACGTTAGAACCCCATTGACGTCTATGGGACTCGAACATTCAAAATCAAAAGTGCTCATTTTAAAGGCTAATTTGCATGGTATTGTTCTAAAAAGGGTTTGGGGACCCGGGTCCTGCCCCAGGGGACACTTATCAATGCAAAAAAACTTTTAAAAACGGTCGTTTTTTCGGGAGCAGTGATTTTAATGATGCTTAAAGTAAAAAAAAAAAGTGAAATATTCCTTTAAACATCGTACCTGGGGGGTGTCTATAGTATGCCTGTAAAGTGGCGCGTGTTTCCCATGCTTAGAACAATCCCTGCACAAAATGTAATTTTTAGAGGAAAAAAGTCATTTAAAACTGCTTGCGGCTTTAATGTAATGTTGGGTCCTGGCAATATGGATGACAATCAGTGAGACAAACGGCATGGGTATCCCCCCGTCCATTACCAGGCCCTTTGGGTCTTGTATGGATATTAAGGGGAACCCCGCACCCAAATTAAAAAAGGAAACAGCAGTATACAGGCTCTGTACTCTGAACAGCAGTATACAGGCGGTGCAAACAAGACAGGGACTGTAGGTTTGTTGTTAAGTAGAATCTGTTCGTAATTTTGAACTGGTCCATTTTTAACGTGTTTAGCTCCAGCCAAAAAATCTATTTTAAGTTTTTTGGAAAACATAGGGAAGGGTTATCACCCCTGTGACATTTGTTTTGCTGTCTGAGCTCCTCTTCAGAAGATTTCACCTCACTTTTTGTCCCAATGACAAATGTTTTTTGAAAATTTGTTTTTTTTTGTGAAACAAGGATTGGTGATAAAGTATCAGTGGAAAGGAGAAATGTTTTTCCCATATTAACTCTTACAGGAGAGAATTTCCCTTCCTAGGGGTAGATTTCATCTCACTTTCTGTTGTCTCCTTCCGTTTGCAAGTAGGAGTCATTTGTAAGTTGGATGTTTGAAAGTAGGGGCCTGCCCTATATACTCAGCAGAAATTTGGGCCTTAGGTGTTGTTGTGGCCACAACACTGTAAGCCCTCACAGGGCCCTGCTGTGAAATATTAGATCAAAAATTTTAATTACATGCCCCTGTTGAACAGGGGCAGAAAAATTGGGCCTTTGGTGGTGGTGGTGTTGCTATAACACTGTAAGTCCTAACTCGCTCTTGGTGGGCGCAGAAACGGGCCCTGCTGTGAAATATTAGATCAAGAATTGTAATTACATGCCCCTGTTGAACAGGGGCTGAAAAATTGGGCCTTAGGCACTGGTGCTGGTGCCACAACACTGCAACCCCTCACAGATACTCTAGTTGGAATGCAGGAACGAGCCCTGCTGCAAAATATTGCATCAAAAATTGTAATTACATGCCCCTGTTAAACAGGGGCTGAAAAATTGGGCCTTAGCCACTGGTGGCAGCGCCCAGAACCAAAAATGTTCTTACAAGCTATCAGCGTGATCATTGAGGAGGAAGAGGATAATTACTTAGGATAGTCACTCAGCATCAGCATAGGCAGTCTTTGAAGGGATCTGAGATTAAAAAAAAAATGATTCGGTTACATCAGCATCAGGTGCTTGGTAGCTGGTGGTGATCCAAGACTGATTCATTTTTATGAAGGTCAGTCGATCGACCGAGTCGGTGGACAGACGCACCCTGTGATCGGTTACAAATCCTCCAGCAGCACTGAATGTGCATTCCGAAACAACGCTGGATGCAGGACAGGCCAGTAGCTCAATTGCATACTGTGCAAGCTCTGGCCAGTGATCCATCCTCAAGACCCAGTAACCCAGAGGATTTTCGGTGAAAAAGGTGTCCAAGTCAGATCTTGCCCCTAGGTATTCCTGCACCATGTAAAACAGACGCTGGCGATGGTTGCTGGAACCGATCATACCTTGGGGCCGCGGACTAAAAAATTGTCTGTACGCATCGGTCAGACGGCCACCTTCTCCACCGCTCCTTCTTTGACTGACCGAAGCCTCAGCAACACGTTGTCCAGAAACAGGAGTTTGCAACCTCCCAGTCTCTGGGAATGCATTGCACAGACCTTTCTGCAAGGCCTCCCGAAGATGTTTCATCCTCTGCTGCCTCTGCGACGGCAAGATAAGGTCCGCAACCTTACCCTTGTAACGTGGATCAAGGAGGGTTGCCAGCCAGTATTGGTCCTTCTCCTTGATACCACGAATACGAGGATCCTTCTGCTGGCTTTGCAGGATCAGGGAGGCCATGCAGCGTAGGTTTGCTGAGGCATTCGGTCTGGAGTCCTCTGGGTCACTAAGGATGACATGGTCCGCAGCCACCTCCTCCCAGCCACGTACAAGTCCATGTGTTTCTTGGGACTGATCCCTTAAAGACTGCTGCTGATGCTGAGTGCCAGGCTCCACCTCCATACTGACACAATCCTCCTCCTCCTCCTCGTTCTCTTCCTGTGTGATCGGTGGGCATGCAGGAACACTGTCTGGATAAAGGGGGCCTTGAGAGCTAAGGAAGTCCTCCTCTTCCTGCCTCTGTTCTGCCTCAAGTGCCTGTCCATTATTCCACACAGCGTGTGCTCCAACAGGTGGACAAGGGGGACAGTGTCACTGATGCATGCACTGTCACTGCTCACCATCCTCGTGGCCTCCTCAAATGGTGACAGGACAGTGCATGCATCCCTGATCATGGCCCACTGGCGTGGGAAAAAAAAATAAGCTCCCCTGACTCTGTCCTGGTGCCATAGTCGCACAGGTACTCATTGATGGCCCTCTGCTGTGTGTGCAGCCGCTGCAGCATGGCCAACGTTGAGTTACACCTGGTGGGCATGTCACAGATTAGGCGGTTCTTGGGCAGGTTAAACTCCTTTTTGGAGGTCTGCCAGCCGAGCACTGGCATTATATGACCGGCGGAAATGCACACAGACTTTCCTGGCCTGCCTCAGGACATCCTGTAAGCCTGGGTACCTGCCGAAGAACCGCTGCACCACCAAGTTAAGGACGTGAGCCAAACAGGGCACACGGGTCATTTGTCCCTGTTGGAGGGCAGAGAGGAGGTTGGTGCCATTGTCGCAAACCACCATTCCTGCCTTAAGTTGGCGTGGCGTCAACCACCTCTGAACCTGCCCCTGCAGAGCTGACAGAACCTCTGCCCCAGTATGGCTCCTGTCCCCAAGCACACCAGCTCAAGCACCGCATGGCATCTTTTGGCCTGCATACTTGCGAAGCCCCTTGAACGGCTACAGAGCACCACTGGTTCCGAGGACAAAGCACAGGAAGAGGCCATGGAGGAAGAAGAAGAGGAGGGGGTGGAGGAGAGAGGTGTGTTACAATCATTAGTAGTGGCATTTTGGAGGCGTGGTGGCGGAACAACCTCCAACACTACTGCACCTTGTCCTGCATCCTTCCCAGCTGCCAGCAGAGTCACCCAATGCATGGTGAAACTTAGGTAATGTCCCTGTCCATGCCTGCTGGACCATGAGTCAGCGGTAAAATGCACCTTACCGCTGACCGCCCTGTCCAGCGAGGCATGGACATTGCATTCCACATGCCGGTAGAGAGCCGGAATCACCTTCCGTGAGAAAAAGTGGCGTTTGGGTACATGCCACTGAGGAACCGCACATTCCACAAACTCACGTAAGGGGGCAGAGTGTACCAACTGAAAAGGCAGCAGTTGAAGTGCTAGCAATTTTGCCAAGCTAGCATTCAACCGCTGGGCATGTGGATGGCTGAGAGCGAACTTCTTTCGGCGGTGCAGCAGCTGGGGCAGGGAAATTTGCCTGGTACAATCTGACGTCGGTGTACCGAAAGCAGATTGCCCACAAGTACTTGGCTGTGACACACCTAATTCTACACCTTCATTCCTCTCAGTGCAGGTCTCAGAGAGGACTGAAGGTATAGTTGGGTTGGAGATCTCAGCTGATGAGGAGCAAGGAGAGGTCCTCTTTGTTCTTTGGTGAGGGTCTTTTAGATACGCTTGCCAACGAACTGCATGGCAGGTCAACATATGTCTGGTCAAGCATGTGGTGCCCAAGCGGGAGATGTTTTGGCCATGCGAGATACGTTTGAGACATATGTTGCAAATAGCAGTGGTGCGATCTGATGCACTTGTCTCAAAAAAGGCCCACACCAAAGAACTTTTGGAATAACGCGCAGAGACAGCACCGCCCTGCACATGCGGAGCTTTGGGGTGTGATGCAGTCAGTGTGCTGCCCTTAGGCTGGCTCCTGGAGGGCATCCTGCCTCATTGGTGATGTGCCACCTCCTCCTCCTCTCTCCTATCAGGCACCCACGTTGAGTCAGTGACCTCATCATCCCCTCCCTCCTCATCACTGGAGCAAACCTGGCAGTATGCTGCAGCAGGGGGAGCATGACTGCCAGATTGCTGTCCTTCTTGGGCACCCCCTCTCTCTGTGCTCACGTTACTGCCTTCATCTAGCTCAGTATCATCATCAGAGCCTTCTAAACGCTGGGCATCATCCTGGAGCCTGTACCCAACACTGTGGTCAAACAGTTCGAGGGACTCCTCAGTAGGACATGGTGGGGCTAGGGAAGGAGTCACTGATGCCATTGAGCCAAGGGAAGAGGCCGCGTTGGCAGCTGCTTTGCCAGACAAAGTACCCTGAGCATGGGTGAGAGAGGATGAGGAGGATGAGGACGGCTTGGTCATCCACTCGACCAAGTCTTCCGCATGTTGCGGCTCAACATGGCCAGCTGCTGAAAAAAAGGCCAAGCGTGTCCCACGGCCAAGTGCTGATGAGGATGCACCGTCTCCACGACCAGCACTGTTGCCTCTAGACACAGAGCCTGCTTGCCCTCTTTTATTGGCTTGTGACTGTCTGCCTCTCCTTGTTTTCCTTCCAGACATACTAATGGCCTGTAGCTGCACTAAGCTGGGATATATATATATATATAAATATATATATATATATATAGTGATACTGCAGCTAGCAAAATCAACTGCCTGCCTGTAGTATGAGAACACCACAAACCTTCTACAGGTAGCTTTAGCTGAACACTGTGCAGAGCTTGCAGTAGTGATAGGATCAGGAAAACACCACCAATCTTCTACAGGTAGCTTTAGCTGAACACTGTGCAGAGCTCGCAAAAAACTAACTTGTAGCTTATTTAGCTGCCTGCGGTAGTGATAGGATCAGGAAAACACCACCAACCTTCTACAGGTAGCTTTAGGTGAACACTGTGCAGAGCTCTCAAAAAACTAACTTGTAGTTTTAGCTGAACACTGTGCAGAGCTTGCAAAAAACTAACTTGTAGCTTATTTAGCTGCCTGCGGTAGTGATAGGATTAGGAAAACACCACCAACCTGCTACAGGTAGCTTTAGGTGAACACTGTGCAGAGCTCACAAAAAAATAACTTGTAGCTTATTTCGCTGTCTGCGGTAGTGATAGGATCAGGGAAACACCACCAACCTTCTATAGGTAGCTTTAGCTGAACACTGTTCAGAGCTTGCAAAAAAATAACTTGTAGCTTATTTAGCTGCCTGTGGTAGTGATAGGATCAGGAAAACACCACCAACCTTCTACAGGTAGCTTAAGCTGAACACTGTGCAGAGCTCGCACTACACTAACTTGTAGCTTTAGCTGAACACTGTGCAGAGGTCGCACTACACTAACTTGTAGTTTTAGCTGAACACTGTGAGGAGGACGCACTACACTAACTTGTAGCTTTAGCTGAACACTGTTCAGAGGACGCACTACACTAACTTGTAGCTTTAGCTGAACACTGTGCAGAGGTCGCACTACACTAACTTGTAGTTTTAGCTGAACACTGTGAGGAGGACGCACTACACTAACTTGTAGCTTTAGCTGAACACTGTGCAGAGGTCACACTAAACTAACTTGTAGCTTTAACTGAACACTGTGAGGAGGATGCACTATACTAACTGTAAATAGTCTAGCTGCCTGACCGTGGTACTAATAGGATCAAAAGAACACCAGCAATTTTCTTCAGGTAGCTGTAAATACTGTAACAAGACAAGCCTGCCTGTCAGTAGGAAGATAACAGGAACAGATCTAGCTAAACTGAATACAGTGTATATATACAACACCTGGGATGCATATATATATACACAATACACTGTAAGTGCACCTAACTTACTGACTGTCCTGCCTAATCTATCTAACTTAAATCAAAAGACACTGTCTCTCTGTCTTTCTCTTTCAACGCCGGAACACACACTACACAGGGCCGCTGTGCAGGCGCCTTATATAATGTGGGACGTGTGCTAAATCCCCTGAGCCATTATTGGCCAAAGCCTCCTTGGCTTTGGCCAATTATGGCTCTCTGTTTAGACGGCGCTGTGATTGGCCAAGCATGCGGGTCATAGTGCATGCTTGGCCAATCATCAGCCAGTAATGCACTGTGATGCCGCAGTGAATTATGGGCCGTGACGCGCCACGCGAATTTGGCGCGAACGGCCCATATCGTTCTCAATTTGGCGAACGGGCAAACAGACGATGTTCGAGTCGAACATGGGTTCGACTCGAACATGAAGCTCATCCCTAGTGTACACCTACTTCTTGGAGTTATATGCTTAGCAGGTTGTGTGGGTTTGCCCGCTCTTTTTGATAGTGGCCATGGGGGGGTGAGGTCTGATGTCTCGTTATATGGTAGAGTACAGGTCATCATCCGAGCTCGAGCCTCCCATAAGTTGCAGGTAAACCCCCGCCCTGTATGGAATACAGCTGAATTAACATATTTAAACATGTAAAGTGCTTCAAAACACACATACAGTGGGTCACATGGGGAGCACCAGCTATAACCACCACGATGTCTCCATTACCAGGTTCGTTTCGGGAGGCTGTCGCAGTCCCACTTGTCAGGCTGGCATTCTGGTGAGGGCATTGTGAGGATTGGGATGGTGCCATATTGCCTGTCTGGGTCCTAAACATCTCCGGGATATTTTGGCTCAGTCTGCTTGTCAAATCGCGGGGTGAACGGGAGCAGGATGCCGAAGAACTGCGGTTCCAATGGTTTCCGGGCATGTGTGTATCCGAATACCTTCGTTGTAGTCAGGAGTCCGATTCTGTTAGTGGCAGCTTTTAAGCTTATCGGCCATCTTCCACCAAAGTCAAGCCACGCCACTCTTCTTTTGGTAGTTTTTAATCACTACTGAGGTTTTTATTTTTTTGCTAAACAAACAAAAAAAGACAGAAAATTTTGAAAAGAAAAATCAGTTTTCATAGTTTGTTATAAAAGTTTGCAAACAGGTACTTTTTCTCCTTCATTGATATGTGCTGATGAGGCTGCAATGATGGACATTAATAGGCTGCACTGATAAGCGGCACTGATAGGTGGCACTGGTGGGCACTGATGAAGCTGCAGTGGCTCTCCATGTGCGGGATCGATGTCCTGTTTACATAAGCCAGTAATCGGTGCTTTTTTTCTCCTCACGCTGTCAGCGTGAAGAGAAGGAAAGCAGATTACCGGCTTGTTTCCATCATGATTACATCATGACTTTTTAATGCATGTTAATATTCTGTTTGCTTTGCTTGCAGCAGCTTGGCATTGCATGCCATTGCTGAGCCTGTCATCTACTAGTACCCCCAGGTCCTTTTCCATCCTAGATTCCCCCAGAGGTTCTCCCCCTAGTGAGTAGATTGCATTAATATTTTTGCCACCCAAATGCATTATTTTAAATTTTTCTACCTTAATCCACATTTGCCATGTAGTTGCCCACCCCATTAATTTGCTCAAATCTTCTTTCAGAGTTTCCACATCCTGTGGAGAAGTTATTGCCCTGATTAGCTTAGCATAGTCTGCAAATACAGAGATTGAGCTGTTTATCCCATCCTCCAGGTTGTTTATGAATAAATAAAATAGGATTGGTCCCAGGACAGAACCCTGGGGGACCCCACTTTCTACCCCGGACCAGTCCAAGTACTCCCCATTTATCGCTACCCTCTGAACCAGCCCCTGTAGCCACTTTTCAATCCATGTACTCACCCTATGGTCCATGCCAATGAACCTTGCTTTGCACAGTAAACATTTATGGGGAACTGTATCAAAAGCTTTTGCAAAATCCAGATACACCACTTCTACTGGCCTTCCTTTATCTAGATGGCAGCTTACCTCCTCATAGAAGAATAATAGATCAGTTTGGCAAGAATAATTCTTCATCAATACATGCTGATTACTGCTAATGGTTCCCTTATCATCCCCTCCAAGAGCTTGCATACAATTGATGTTAGGCTAACTGGTCTGTAATTCCCAGGGATGTATCGGGTGCAAGCCATTTCTAATTCTGTCCTCTGTTAGCCATGAGGGTGCTTCCTGTGATGTGTCATGAGGATAGATATTGCAGTTTTGGTTACTGAAGCCCCCCGTTTCCCTTGTGAAGACTGAGGAGAAGAATAAATGTAATACCTTTGCCATCTCTCCATCCTTAGTAACCAGATTCCCTTCATCATTTTTTATGGGACCAATATCATCTGACCTCCCATTCTTACCATCTATATACTTAAAGAATTTCTAGGAATTTTTTTTACTCTCCTCCGCTATGTGCCTCCCTGATTGCACCCTTACATTTCTTGTTGCAATCTTTGTAAAGTTGGAATGCTGATGATGAACCCTTAGACTTATTTTTTGAAGGCCTTCTCCTTTGCTTTTATATGCATTTTTACGTTGGAGTTAAGCCACCCAGAACTTTTATTAGCTCTTTTAAATGTATTTCCCATTGGGATGCCCTTATTTAATATGCTCTTAAAGCAAACCCATCTTCTCCTTCGTGTTCTTTGTTCCTAAGATTTTATCCCAATTAATATCTTCTAGCAAGGTTTGTAGTTTAGGGAAGTTGGCTCTTTTGAAATTCAGTGTCTTTGTATTCCGCTTATGTTTTCTATTTGTGTGATTTATACTGAAGCTAATTATCTGTGATTGCTGTTCCCTAAATTGCCCCATATTTCCACATCCGTGATCAGGTCTGTATTGTTGATAATAAGTAGGCCTAGTAACACTTTGTTTCTAGTTGGTGCATTTACCATCTTACCCATGAAATTGTCCTGCAAGACATTTAGGAAATGGTGAGCTTTAGATGAATGCACGGTTCCTTCTGCCCAGTATATGTCTGGATAATTAAAATCCCTCATTATAATGACATTTTCCATTCTTGCCGCTAATCCAAATTGTAATAGGAGGTCCGCCTCCACCTCCTCCCTCTGGTTAGGGGGCCTATAGCATACTCCCAGTATTACTTTCCCTTTAGTTTCCTCCCTTTGTAACTATACCCATAAGGATTCCACCTGCTCCCTTGCTCCCTTAGTGATGTCATCTCTCACATTCACTTGTACATCATTTTTGATATACAGGCATACCCCTCCCCTTTTTTTACCCTCTCTATCCCTGCGATATAGGGAATACCCTTGAATGTTTGCCAGCCAATCATGAGATCTGTCGAATCAAGTTTCTGTAATTCCTATAAAATCTAAAATCTAAATCCTCCTCGTACAAAGGTAGCTCTAGTTCTCCCATCTTGCCCGCCAGACTCCTGGCATTGGTGAACATGACACGGTCGCATACTATCTACTTATTGGGAGCTCTGGGGTTTCAAATAGGACTTGTTACTATACTTCCCTCAGGTTTGGATGCTTTTGTCAACCTACCATTAATACCCCCTATACTACACTCTGGAATATGTTCCATGCTCACTTTCTCTATCTCTGGACCCCCCCGTCACCTAGTTTAAAAGCCCTCTAGCTTTTTGGCCATCCTTACTCCCAGCAGATCTGCACCTTTTGATCCAGGAAATATCGGATTGTCTCTTGGGGAATCGGGAAGGACTCCCCCCCCCTCCCGCTGCAGCAAATTGGAGCTCTTTGCTGGGATTTTTTGCACTCCTCTGGATCAATTGTGGGTATAGGATTGCGTGTTTAAAATTAAAATGATTTTTGTATTCTCTTTTATGTGTTGAACTAGATGGACAGGGGGTGGTAACTTGGGGCCCTAATATTATTAAAGGAGGCTTCAAGATTTAAGCCCCCCACCAGCAGATCTCTACAACAACTGACCAGGGTTGCGGGGAAGACACTATTATCCTCATCAACAGGGAGACTAGCTCCAAAAATATCCTTTTTATTTCTTTTTTTTAATATATTTATTGAGATTTTCACAGTACAAGAAGAGATGCATGTGCATAACATAGAGCTAAATAGCCCTGATTCAAAATCGTGGTTTGCCATGATACTCAAAAGTTGTTTTAGTGAGGCCACAAGTGCACCATTGGTCAAAGACCTTGTGGATGATAGAAGGGAGGAATATAAAGTTACCTTGAATGGTTAAATGGCAGGATATAATCAAGGACAGCCCCAGCAGTCTCCTCACTTCTCTCCACGCAATAACTATGTCTTTGATATTTATTTCCTTTTTAAGGTGCTACCTCACATACATTATGCAATCTGGTTGACTTTCGGACTGTGAGTAGTGGGTCTGACAGAAGCCAGATGCTTTTGTCGAAGGGGCATGACCAAAAAAGGTCTGCCAATCTGCTCCCGATTAGTGTTCTCCGCCAATGGCTGAGAGCGCTGACTGGTGTGTTTTGGTGGGGGGGCGTCCCCCTGTCAGAACACAATAAAACAGCAGGGGAGAGGGGTATGGTTTGGTGCCATTCCAAGATGGCCACATGATTATCCAGCTCCTGATCACAGAGGTCACACTCGCTGCCTTGCTGAGAGAACAAGCACTGGCAAAATGGGGAAAACCTTAGGGGAACCTTCCCAGTCCTGGTCCATGTCCCAGTCTCGCTCTCCAAGGGACTCAGGCACCCAGCTCAGCCACAACATTCCGGAAATCTTTCAGACACTGGATACCACAGCCTCTCTACAGATCTCTTCATGCACCTCACGTGCTTCCAGCCAGAGCTCTTCAGACTGGAACTGCTCACAGCCTTCAGCTCCATGATCAGCCTCTGATCAGCCACTCAACCTCAGTGACTTCCGATTTGTGGCAGCAGACATCAAAGAGACCCTAGCAGCCGCAATATCAGACCTCCGCTATGATATACAGTCCACGGCCATGTGGGTAGACGGGAATGAAGAGTCTACAGCCTGCCATGATACTGTAATCCGCCAAGTTAAGCAGGTATCTGATGCCCACACTATGCAGGTTAGAGAGTCACACAGACACCTGGAGGACCTCGACAATAGAGGTCGCCACCACAATCTAAGGGTAAGAGGTCTTCCTGAAGCTGTTGAAGCTAACCAGCTTTAACAGGCTGTCTTAGCTGTATTTAATGATGTACTTGGCAGACTTCTGGAATCCCCTATAGAATATGAACACCTTCACAGAGCTCTGAAAACTACAGGTAGAGATACAGACTTCCCCAGAGATGCTGTGTGTTGCCTAGTTAGGCTTAAAGAGGAGATTTTAGGAAGGGCCAGAAATCAAACTTTTTCAAGACCCTTCCCCTATAATGCTTCAAAACAGATGAGACCTATGACTGCTTCTTGATTTGCAGTGCCCACCAAATGCAGCCTACCAGTGCAGTGCCCACCAAATGCAGCATGTCAGTGCAGTGCCCACCAAATGCAGCCTACCAATGCAGTGCCCACCAAATGCAGCTTACCAGTTCTGTGCCCACCAAATGCAGCATGTCAGTGCAGTGCCCACCAAATGCAGCTTACCAGTTCAGTGCCCACCAAATGCAGCATGTCAGTGGAGTGCCCACCAAATACAGCCTATCAGTGCAGTGCCCATCACACAGCCTAACAGTGTAGTGCCCACCAAATTCAGCTTACCAGTGCAGTGCCCACCAAAAGCAGCCAACCAGTGCAATGTCCACCACATGCAGCCGACCAGTGCAGTGCCAACCAAACACAGCTTACCAGTGCAGTGCCCACCAAACACACCTTACCAGTGCAGTGTCCACCAAATACAGCCAACCAGTGCAATGCCCACCAAATGCAGTTTACCAATGCAGTGCCCACCAAATACAGCCTACCAGTGCAGTGCCCACCATACAGCCTACCAGTGCAGTGCCCACCAAATGCAGCCTGCCAGTGCAGTGCCCACCAAATACAGCCTACCAGTGCAGTGCCCAGCAAATGCAGCCTACCAGAGCAGTGCCCACCAAATACAGCCTACCAGTGCAGTGCCCACCAAATACAGCCTACCAGTGCAGTGCCCACCAAATGCAGTTTGCTAATGCCGTGCCCACCAAATGCAGCTTGCCAATGCAGTTGCCTCCAAATGCAGCCTACCAGTGCAGTGCTTACCAAATACAGCCTACCAGTGCAATGTCCGCCAAATGCAGCTTACTAATGCAGTGCCCACCAAATACAGCCTACCAGTGCAGTGCCAACCATACAGCCTACCAGTGCAGTGCCCACCAAATGCAGCCCGCCGCTGCAGTGTCCACCAAATGCAGCCTGTCAGTTCAGTGCCCACCAAATGCAGCCTATGATTGCTCCGCCTCCTCAGCTCCCAAGCTGGATGCACTACACGGCCGCCATCTTGATATCCAGTGTTTGGCGATTTATCTCAGCCCTCCAGTAAGTGTGAGGTCTCTGCTTCAGACCTCTCTTGCCAATTATTCCGCCTGCCCCATTTATCAACAACATACATCGATTGATCTTATTGCTTACATTGCAGATACAACATTCCTGCACCCGCCCCTGAAGAAGCGAGCAGGGTCTCGTGAAACGCGTAGGGCTTTATTGATGCTTGTTTTATGCCGGTACATGCTGGGGATAATTGATGTCTGCATTGTGTTTACATACTTTCTTGTCCATATGTATGTACATTTTTACTTTTCTCATTGTGTATGTGTATTTACTGACCCAGCAACGTTCAAGTTTTATTGTTGCTCATTGATGTATAACACACATATATATATATATATATATATATATATATATATATATATATATATATATATATATATATATATATATATATATATATATATATATAAACATATTTTCATCTGTGTTGTGTATATTGGCTATTATGCCAGGTAACTCACAATCATTGTTGTTGCCGCTCCATAACATTTTCAAATAAATAAATTGTTTTTGTCTCATTGTTAGCTGTGAACATTGGCTAAACCTCTCTCACCTCATTTAAAGTGCCAGGTCTACTTCTCTTGTTTTTTTTGTTCTGGGACGCCATCATATGACGTGGCGAACGCAGCTTTGCCATGTTGCTAGGACATGGTGCGACCCCGATCTCTGTAAAGAGCCGCTTCCGCGGCTCTTTAACCATGTGATTGGCTGCGTCTAATCACAGCCAGTCACATGAAAACGTAGAGATGCCAGTAATCGGCGCTCCTCACCTCACACTGACAGAGTGTGTGGCGAGGAGAGCCAATCAGCAGCATCTCCTCGCAGGGGACAACAAAACATGTAATCAGGGCACTGATCATCAGTGCCCTGATTACATTATAGTGCCACCAGTGTCACCAATCAGTGCCCACCATTGTTTACCAGTGCTAGCAATCAGTGCCCACCAGTGCCAGCAATCAGTTCCCACCAACACCCACAAGTGCCACCAATCAGTGCTCATTAGTGATGCCACTCAGTGTTGGCTATCAGTGCTGCCAACCAGTGCTGCACATCAATGCCCATCACTGCTGCCTAAATAAAAAAAATGGCATGAGGGTCCCCCCAAAATCCATACCAAACCCTTAATCTGAGCATGCAAACTGGCAGGCCACAGGAAAAGGGGGGACAAGAGAGCGCCCCCCTCCTGAATCATACCAGGCCACATGCCCTCAACATGGGGAGGGTGCTTGGGGGTCCCCCCCAAGCACCTTGTCCCCATGTTGATGGGGAAAAGGGCCTCATCCCCACAACCCTTGCCTGTTGGTTTGGGGGTCTGTGGGCAGGAGCTTATTGGAATATGAAAGCCCCCTTTGACAAGGGAGCCCCCAGGATCCTGGCACCCCATGAGAATGGGTATCAGGTACATTATACCCCTACTCATTCACCAAAAAAAGTGTCAAAAAAGTAAAAAAACAACAGGATCCAGTTTTTGACAATCCCTTTATTAAAAAAAATTAAAAAAAGTGTCCTGCGATGTCCATCCATCTTCAATCACAGCGCAGATGGACCCGAAAAATAGAAAAAAAATAATTAAATACTCTGCCTCCATGGGAGGCGTACCACCGACTGCAGCCTTTTCACTGTGACAGCTCTTATATAGGCAAAGGTGGGCCACCCGCTAACTTAACTGGATGACCCCGCCTGCCTCTGATGGCACATGATGTCAGAAGGGGCGGGGTCACTCGATTGTGTCACCGGGTGGCCTCACTCTTGCCTATATAACAGCTGTCACAGCCAAGAGACAGCAGTCGGCAGGAGACCTCCACTCGAGGCAGAGGTTTTTTTTTTTCTTCTATTTTTTGGATCGGTCGGCGCCATGAAGATGAATGGACATCGTGGGACACTTTTTTTTTTTTTTTTAATAAAGGACTTGTCAAAAACTGTGTATTGTGGTTTTTACTTTCTGACACATTTTTTTGGTGAATAGGTAGGGGTACAATGTACCCCATACCCATTCATATAGGGAGGGGATCTGGGGGCCCCCTTGTTAAAGGGGGCTTCCAGATTCCGATAAGCCCCCCGTCCGCAGACCCCACAACCACCAGGCAAGGGTTGTGGAGATGAGGCCCTTGCCCCCATCAACAAGGTGCTTTGGGGGCCCCAAAGCACCCTTCCCATGTTGAGAGCATGTGGCTCGGTATGGTTCAGGAGGGGGGGCGCTCTCCCCCCCCTTTTCCTGCGGCCTGCCAGGTTGCATGCTTGGATAAGTGTCTGGTATGGCTTTTGGGGGACCCCATGCCAATTTTTTTTATTTTGGCATGGAGTTCCCCTTAAAATCTATGCCAGACCCAAAGGGCATGGTATGGATTTTGGGGGGACCCAACGCTATTTGTTTTAAATTTGGGCATGGATTTCCCCTTAAAATCTATACCACACTCAAAGGGCCTGGTATGGACTGGGGGGGGGACCCATGCCATTTATTTTCTTAATTCTGACATAGGGTTCCCCTGAACCACTTCAATACACTATATTATATATTGAACATTGCACTATATACTCTACACTGTATTATATATACATTACACTGACAGCACTATATACTCTGAAATGCAGTATATATACTATACGGATTGCACTATATACTCTGCAGAAGAATTGGGCCTTAGGTGTTGGTGGTGCCAGAACACTGTACCCCCCCATGGTTACTCTAGTTGGAACAGGCCCTGGAACGGGCCCTGCTGTTAAATATTATTTCAAACATTGAAAGGAACAGACCCTGTTGTTAAATGTTAGTTCAAAAATTGTAATTACATGCCCCAGTCAAACAAGGGCAGAAAAATTGGGCCTTGGGTGGTGGTGGTGGTGGTGCCACAACACTGTAACTTCTCACAGTTACTCTTGTTGGGTGCAGGAACGGGCCCTGTTAAATACTATTTTAAAAATTGTAATTACATGCCCCAGTCAAATAGGGGCAGGAAAATTGGGGCTTGGGTGGTGGTGGTGCACTAAACAAAAAATATTGTTGGAAGCTAGCAGCATCAAGATTCAGGAGGAATAGGATAGGCAGCATAGGCGGTCTTCAAAGGATCCCAGATCCATAGCAAATTCAGTTACATCAGCATCAGGTGCTTGATAGCTGCTGATACAGGACTGATTCATTTTTATAAATGTGAGCCTATCAACAGAGTCTGTCGACAGGTACACTTTTTGATCCATTACAAACTCTCCAGCAGCACTCCTGCATTCAGATAGCATGCTAGAAGCAAGACAGGCCAGTAGCTCAATTGCATATTGAGCAAGTTCTGGCCAGTGGTCCATCCTCAAGACCCAGTAACCCAGTGAATGCTCTGTTGGAATGGCCTCCAACATTCCACCTATCAGACCTTGGCGCTGAGGACTGAAAAATTGTTTAAAGGCATCAGTCAGCTACCTTCTCCACCACTCTTCCTCTGGACAAATGAAGCCTCAGAAATAGGTTGTACAGCACCAGGAAATGGTAACCTCCCAGGGTCTGGAAAAGTGTTAAACAAAATTTTCTTCAAGGCCTTCTGAAAATTTTTTATCCTTTGCTCCCTCTGCGAAGGCAGGGGGAGTTCTACAACTTTACCCTTGTAACGTGGATCAAGAAGGGTTACCAACCAGTTATGATCCCTCTCCTTGATACTACAAATCCTAGTGTCCTTTGGCAGGCTTTGCAGAATTGGGGAGGCCATGCAGCATAAGTTTGTAGAGGCATCGATTTCTGAGTCTTCTGGGTCACTAGGGATCACATTATCCATAACTACCAATATTTAAAAAAGGGCCAAAATACATCCCTGGGAATTACAGACCAGTTAGCCTAACATCAATAGTATGCAAGCTCTTGGAGGGGATGATAAGGGACTATATACAAGATTTTAGTAATGAAAACGGTATCATTAGCAATAATCAGCATGAATTCATGAAGAATCATTCTTGCCAATAGGGATGAGCCACACACCCACCGGTTCGGTTCGCACCAGAACCTGCGAACGGACCGAAAATTTGCACGAACGTTAGAACCCCATTGAAGTCCATGGGACTCGAATGTTCGAAATCAAAAGTGCTAATTTTGAAGGCTAATTTGCATGGTATTGTCCTAAAAAGGGTTTGGGGACCCGGGTCCTGCCCCAGGTGACATGTATCAATGCAAAAAAAACTTTTAAAAACTGCCATTTTTTTGGGAGCAGTGATTTTAATGATGCTTAAAGTGAAAAACGAAAAGTGAAATATTCCTTTAAATATCGTACCTGGGGGGTGTCTATAGAATGCCTGTAAAGTGGCGCGTGTTTCCCATGCTTAGGACAGTCCCTGCACAAAATGACATTTTTAAAGTAATAAAAGTCATTTAAAACTGCTTACGGCTTTAATGTAATGTCCGGTCCCGGTAATATGGATGAAAATCAGTGAGACAAATGGCATGGGTACCCCCCCCAGTCCATTACCAGGCTCTTTGGTTCTTGTATGGATATTAAGGGGAACCCCACACTCAAATTAAAAAAAGGAAAGGCATGGGGCCACAGGCCCTCTGAACAGTAGTATACAGGTGGTGCAAACAAGACAGGGACTGTAGGTTTGTTGTTAAGTAGAATCTGTCTGTAATTTCGAACTGGTACATTTTTAAAGTGTAGCTCCAGCTAAAAAAATCTATTTTTAAGCTTTTTGGAAAACATAGGGAAGGGTTATCACCCCTTTGACATTTGTTTTGCTGTCTGTGCACCTCTTCAGAAGATTTTACCTCACTTTCTGTCCCAATGACAAATGTTTTTTGACAATTTTGGTTTTTAGTGAAACAAGGATTGGTGATAAAGCATCAGTGGAAAGGAGACACGTTTTTCCAATATTAACTCTTACAGGAGAGAATTTCCTTTCCTAGGGGTAGATTTCATCTCACTTCCTGTTGTCTCCTTCCGTTCGCAAGTAGAAGTCATTTGTAAGTTGGATGTTTGAAAGTAGGGGCCTGCCCTATATACTCTGCAGAAATTGGGGCCTTAGGTGTTGGTGTTGCCACAACACTGTAAGCCCTCACATTTACTCTTGGTGGGCGCAGGAACAGGCTCTGCTGTGAAATATTAGATCAAGAATTGTAATTACATGCCCCTGTTGAACAGGGTCAGAAAAATTGGGCCTTTGGTGGTGCTGGTGACACAACATTGTAAGTCCTCACAGTTACTCTTGGTGGGCGCAGAAACGGGCTCTGCTGTGAAATATTAGTTCAAGAATTGTAATTACATGTCCCCATTGAACGGGGGCAGGAAAATTGGGCCTTAGGCACTGGTGCTACAACACTGCAACCCCTCACAGATACTCTAGTTGGAGTGCAGGAACAAGCCCTCCTGCAAAATATTGCATCAAAAATTGTAATTACACGCCCCCGTTAAACAGGGGCTGACAAATTGGGCCTTAGGCACTGGTGCTGGTGCCACAGCAATGCAACCCCTCACAAATACTCTAGTTGGAGTGCAGCAACAAACCCTCCTTGCAAAATATTGCATCAAAAATTTTAATTACAGGCCCCTGTTAAACAGGGGCTGAAAAATTGGGCCTTAGCCACTGGTGGCGGCGCCCGGAACCAAAAATATTCTTACAAGCTAACAGCATGATCATTGAGGAGGAAGAGGATAGTCACTCAGCATAACAGGATAGTCACTCAGCATCAGCATAGGCAGTCTTGCAGGGATCTGACATTTCAAAAAAAAATATTCGGTTACATCAGCATCAGGTGCTTGGTAGCTGGTGATGATCCAAGACTGATTCATTTTTATAAAGGTCAGTCGATCGACCGAGTCGGTGGACAGGCGCACCCTGTAATCGGTTACAAAACCTCCAGCAGCACTGAATGTGCGTTCCGAAAGAACGCTGGATGCAGGACAGGCCAGTAGCTCAATTGCATACTGTGCAAGCTCTGGCCAGTGATCCATCCTCAAAACCCAGTAACCCAGAGGATTTTCGGTGGGAAAGGTGTCCAAGTCAGATCTTGCCCCTAGGTATTCCTGCACCATGTAAAAGAGACGCTGGCGATGATTGCTGGAACCGATCATACCTTGGGGCTGCGGGCTAAAAAATTGTCTGAAGGCATCGGTCAGATGGCTACCTTCTCCACCGCTCCTTCTTTGACTGATTGAAGCCTCAGCAACACGTTGTCCATTAACAGGAGTTTGTAACCTCCCAGTCTCTGGGAATGCATTGCGCAGACCTTTCTGCAAGGCCTCCTGAATAGGGATGAGCCGAACACCCCCCAGGTTCTGTTCGCACCAGAACCTGCGAACGGACCGAAAGTTTGCACGAACGTTAGAACCCCATTGACGTCTATGGGACTCGAACGTTCAAAATCAAAAGTGCTCATTTTAAAGGCTAATTTGCATGGTATTGTCCTAAAAAGGGTTTGGGGACCCGGGTCCTACCCCAGGGGACATGTATCAATGCAAAAAAAACTTTTAAAAACGGCCGTTTTTTCGGGAGCAGTGATTTTAATGATGCTTAAAGTAAAAAAAAAAAGTGAAATATTCCTTTAAATATCGTACCTGGGGGGTGTCTATAGTATGCCTGTAAAGTGACGCGTGTTTCCCGTGTTTAGAACAGTCCCTGCACCAAATGTCATTTTTAAAGGAAAAAATCTCATTTAAAACTGCTTGCGGGTTTAATGTCATGTCGGGTCATGGCAATATGGATGAAAATCAGTGAGACAAACGGCATGGGTACCCCCCAGTCCATTACCAGGCCCTTTGGGTCTTGTATGGATATTAAGGGGAACCCCGCACCCAAATTAAAACAAGGAAAGGCCCTATATACTCTGAACAGCAGTATACAGGCGGTGCAAACAAGACAGGGACTGTAGGTTTGTTGTTAAGTAGAATCTCTTTGTAATTTTGAACGGGTACATTTTTAACGTGTTTAGCACCAGCCAAAAAATCTTTTTTAAGCTTTTTCGAAAACATAGGGAAGGGTTATCAACCCTGTGACATTTGTTTTGCTGTCTTTCCTCCTCTTCAGAAGATTTCACCTCACTTTTTTGTCCCAATGAAAAATGTTTTTTGAAAATTAGGGTTTTTTTGTGGAACAAGGATTGGAAAGCATCAGTGGAAAGGAGAAATTCTTTTCCCATATTAACTCTTACAGGAGAGAATTTCCCTTCCTAGGGGTAGATTTCATCTCACTTAGTGTTGTCTCCTTCCGTTTGCAAGTAGGAGTCGTTTGTAAGTTAGATGTTTGAAAGTAGGGTCCTGCCCTATATACTCAGCAGAAATTTGGGCCTTAGGTGTTGCTGTGGCCACAACACTGTAAGCCCTCACAGGGCCCTGCTGTGAAATATTAGATCAAGAATTGTAATTACATGCCCCTGTTGAACAGGAGCTGAAAAATTAGGCCTTAGGCACTGGTGCTGGTGCCACAACGCTGCAACCCCTCACAGACACTCTAGTTGGAACGCAGGAACGAGCCCTGCTGCAAAGTATTGCATCAAAAATTGTAATTACACGCCCCTGTTAGACAGGGGCAGAAAAATTGGGCCTTAGGCACTGGTGCTGGTGCCACAACACTGCAACCCCTCACAGACACTCTAGTTGGAATGCAGGAACGAGCCCTGCTGCAAAGTATTGCATCAAAAATTGTAATTACACGCCCCTGTTAGACAGGGGCAGAAAAATTGGGCCTTAGGCACTGGTGCTGGTGCCACAACACTGCAACCCCTCACAGACACTCTAGTTGGAATGCAGGAACGAGCCCTGCTGCAAAGTATTACATCAAAAATTGTAATTACACGCCCCTGTTAAACAGGGGCTGAAAAATTGTGCCTTAGGCACTGGTGGTGGCGCCCAGAACCAAAAATGTTCTTACAAGCTATCAGCGTGATGATGGTGGAGGAAGAGGATAATTACTCAGGGATAGTCACTCAGCATCAGCATAGGCAGTCTTTGAAGGGATCTGAGATTTCAAAAAAAATTATTCGGTTACATCAGCATCAGGTGCTTGGTAGCTGGTGGTGATCCAAGACTGATTCATTTTTATGAAGGTCAGCCGATCGACTGAGTCGGTGGATAGACGCACCCTGTGATCGGTTACCACGCCTCCCGCAGCACTGAATGTGCGTTCTGAAAGAACGCTGGATGCAGGGCAGGCCAGTAGCTCAATTGCATACTGTGCAAGCTCTGGCCAGTGATCCATCCTCAAGACCCAGTAACCCAGAGGATTTTCGGTGGGAAAGGTGTCCAAGTCTGATCTTGCCCCTAGGTATTCCTGCACCATGTAAAACAGACGCTGGCGATGGTTGCTGGAACCGATCATACCTTGGGGCTGCGGACCAAAAAATTGTCTGAACGCATCGGTCAGACGGCCACCTTCTCCACCGCTCCTTCTTTGACTGACCGAAGCCTCAGCAACACGTTGTCCAGAAACAGGAGTTTGTAACCTCCCAGTCTCTGGGAACGCATTGCACAGACCTTTCTGCAAGGCCTCCTGAAGATGTTTCATCCTCTGCTCCCTCTGCGATGGCAAGATAAGGTCCGCAACCTTACCCTTGTAACGTGGATCAAGGAGGGTTGCCAGCCAGTATTGGTCCTTCTCCTTGATACCACGAATACGAGGATCCTTACGCAGGCTTTGCAGGATCAGGGAGGCCATGCAGCGTAGGTTTGCTGAGGCATTCGGTCCGGAGTCCTCTCGGTCACTAAGGACGACAACGTCCGCAGCCACCTCCTCCCAGCCACGTACAAGTCCATGTGTTTCTT
Source organism: Lithobates septentrionalis (assembly GCA_037952835.1). NCBI lineage: Eukaryota > Metazoa > Chordata > Amphibia > Anura > Ranidae > Lithobates > Lithobates septentrionalis. The sequence goes on from JBBDGP010000986.1 coordinate 2,524,674, forward strand.
GGGACTGATCCCTTAAAGACTGCTGCTGATGCTGAGTGCCAGGCTCCACCTCCATACTGACACAATCTTCCTCCTCCTCCTCCTCCTCCTCCTCGTCCTCTTCCTGTGTGATCGGCGGGCACGCAGGAACACTGTCTGGATAAAGGGGGCCTTGAGAGCTAAGGAAGTCCTCCTCTTCCTGCCTCTGTTCTGCCTCAAGTGCCCTGTCCATTATTCCACGCAGCATGTGCTCCAACAGGTGGACAAGGGGGACAGTGTCACTGATGCATGCACTGTCACTGCTCACCATCCTCGTGGCCTCCTCGAATGGTGACAGGACAGTGCATGCATCCCTGATCATGGCCCACTGGCGTGGGGAAAAAAAAAACAAGCTCCCCTGACCCTGTCCTGGTGCCATAGTTGCACAGGTACTCATTGATGGCCCTCTGCTGCGTGTGCAGCCGCTGCAGCATGGCCAACGTTGAGTTCCACCTGGTGGGCATGTCACAGATTAGGCGGTTCTTGGGCAGGTTAAACTCCTTTTGGAGGTCCGTCAGCTGAGCACTGGCATTATATGACCGGCGGAAATGCACACAGACTTTCCTGGCCTGCCTCAGGACATCCTGTAAGCCCGGGTACCTGCCCAAGAACTGCTGCACCACCAAGTTAAGGACGTGAGCCAAAAAAGGCACTTGGGTCATTTGTCCCTGTCGGAGGGCAGAGAGGAGGTTAGTGCCATTGTCGCAAACCACCATTCCTGCCTTAAGTTGGCGTGGCGTCAACCACCTCTGAACCTGCCCCTGCAGAGCTGACAGAACCTCTGCCCCAGTGTGGCTCCTGTCCCCCAAGCACACCAGCTCAAGCACTGCATGGCATCTTTTGGCCTGCGTACTTGCGTAGCCCCTTGAACGACTACAGAGCACCGCTGGTTCCGAGGAAGAGGCCATGGAGGAAGAAGAAGAGGAGGGGGTGGAGGAGAGAGGTGTGTCACAATCAGCATTTTGGAGGCGTGGTGGCGGAACAACCTCCAACACTACTGCACCTTGTCCTGCATCCTTCCCAGCTGCCAGCAGAGTCACCCAATGCGCCGTGAAACTTAGGTAACGTCCCTGTCCATGCCTGCTGGACCATGAGTCAGCGGTAATATGCACCTTACCGCTGACCGCCCTGTCCAGCGAGGCATGGACATTGCCTTCCACATGCCGGTAGAGAGCCGGAATCGCCTTCCGTGAGAAAAAGTGGCGTTTGGGTACCTGCCACTGAGGAACCGCACATTCCACAAACTCACGGAAGGGGGCAGAGTCTACCAACTGAAAAGGCAGCAGTTGAAGTGCTAGCAATTTTGCCAAGCTAGCATTCAACCGCTGGGCATGTGGATGGCTGGGAGCAAACTTCTTTCGGCGGTGCAGCAGCTGGGGCAGGGAAATTTGCCTGGTACAATCTGACGTCGGTGTACCAAAAGCAGATTGCCCACAAGTACTTGGCTGTGACACACCTAATTCTACACCTTCATTCCTCTCACTGCAGGTCTCAGAGAGGACTGGAGGTCTAGTTGGGTTGGAAATCTCAGCTGATGAGGAGCAAGGAGAGATCCTCTTTGTTCTTTGGTGTGGGTCTTTTAGATACGCTTGCCAACGAACTGCATGGCAGGTCAACATATGTCTGGTCAAGCATGTGGTACCCAAGCGGGAGATGTTTTGGCCACGTGAGATACGCTTGAGACATATGTTGCAAATAGCAGCGGTGCGATCTGATGCACTCGTCTCAAAAAAGGCCCACACCAAAGAACTTTTTGAATAACGCGCAGAGACTGCAGCGCCCTGCACATGTGGAGCTTTGGGGTGTGATGCAGTCAATGTGCTGCCCTTAGGCTGGCCCCTGGAGGGCATCCTGCCTCGTTGGTGATGTGCCGCCTCCTCCTCCTCCTCCTCCTCTCTCCTATCAGGCACCCACGTTGAGTCAGTGACCTCATCATCCCCTCCCTCCTCATCACTGGAGCAAACCTGGCAGTATGCTGCAGCAGGGGGAGCATGACTGCCAGATTGCTGTCCTTCTTGGGCACCCCCTCTGTCCGTGCTCATGTTACTGCCTTCATCGAGCTCAGTATCATCATCAGAGCCTTCCAAACGCTGGGCATCCTCCTGGAGCATGTACCCAACACTGTGGTCAAACAGTTCGAGGGAATCCTCAGGAGGACATGGTGGAGCTAGGGAAGGAGTCACTGATGACATTGAGCTGAGGGAAGAGGCCGCTGCTTTGCCAGACAAAGCACCCTGGGCATGGGTGAGAGAGGATGAGGAGGATGAGGACGGCTTGGTCATCCACTCGACCAAGTCTTCCGCATGTTGCGGCTCAACACCGCCAGCTGGCGAAAAAAAGGCCAAGCGTGTCCCATGGCCACGTGCTGATGAGGATGCACCGTCTCCACGACCAGCACTAGACACAGAGCCTGCTTGCCCTCTCTTATTGGCTTGTGACTGTCTGCCTCTCCTTCTTGGCCTTCCAGACATACTAATGGCCTGTAGCTGCATTAAGCTGGGATAGAACACCAGTAATTTTCTTCAGGTAGCTTTATATACTGTAACCAGACAAGCCTGCCTGTCAGTAGGAAGATAACAGGAACGGATCTAGCTGAACACTGTGAGCAGGACGCACTGTACTAAATGTAAATAGTCTAGCTGCCTGACCGTGGTACTAATAGGATCAAATAGAACACCAGTAATTTTCTTCAGGTAGCTTTATATACTGTAACCAGACAAGCCTGCCTGTCAGTAGGAAGATAACAGGAACGGATCTAGCTGAACACTGTGAGCAGGACGCACTGTACTAAATGTAAATAGTCTAGCTGCCTGACCGTGGTACTAATAGGATCAAATAGAGCACCAGTAATTTTCTTCAGGTAGCTTTATATACTGTAACCAGACAAGCCTGCCTGTCAGTAGGAAGATAACAGGAACAGATCTAACTGAACACTGTGAGCAGGACGCACTGCACTAAATGTAAATAGTCTAGAAGATAACAGGAACGGATCTAGCTGAACACTGTGAGCAGGACGCACTGCACTAAATGTAAATAGTCTAGAAGATAACAGGAACGGATCTAGCTGAACACTGTGAGCAGGACGCACTGCACTAAATGTAAATAGTCTAGAAGATAACAGGAACGGATCTAGCTGAACACTGTGAGCAGGACGCACTGCACTAAATGTAAATAGTCTAGAAGATAACAGGAACGGATCTAGCTGAACACTGTGAGCAGGACGCACTGCACTAAATGTAAATAGTCTAGAAGATAACAGGAACGGATCTAGCTAAACTGAATACAGTGTATATATATATATATGCAACACCTGGGATGCATATATATACACAATACACTGTAAGTGCAGCTAACTGACTGACTGTTCTGCCTAATCTATCTAACTCAAATCAAATGACACTGTCTGTCTCTCTCTCTCTATCTATGAACGCCGGAACACACACTACACAGGGCCGCCGTGCAGGCGGCCTTATATAGTGTGGGGCGTGTACTAAATCCCCTGAGCCATAATTGGCCAAAGCCTCCTTGGCTTTGGCCAATTACGGCTCTCTGTTCAGGCGGCGCTGTGATTGGCCAAGCATGCGGGTCATAGTGCATGCTTGGCCAATCATCAGCAAGCAATGCACTGCGATGCCGCAGTGAATTATGGGCCGTGACGCGCCACACGAATTTGGCGCGAACGGCCCATATCGTTCCCAATTCGGCGAACGGTCGAACAGCCGATGTTCGAGTCGAACATGGGTTCGACTCGAACACGAAGCTCATCCCTACTCCTGAAGATGTTTCATCCTCTGCTCCCTCTGCAATGGCAAGATAAGGTCCGCAACCTTACCCTTGTAATGTGGTTCAAGAAGGGTTGCCAGCCAGTATTGATCCCTCTCCTTGATACCACGAATACGAGGATCCTTCCGCAGGCTTTGCAGGATCAGGGAGGCCATGCAGCGTAGGTTTGCTGAGGCATTCGGTCCGGAGTCCTCTGGGTCACTAAGGACGACATGATCCGCAGCCACCTCCTCCGAGCCAAGTACAAGTCCATGGGTTTCTTGGGACTGTATATGATCCCTTAAAGACTGCTGCTGATGCTGAGTGCCAGGCTCCACCTCCATGCTGACACAATCCTCCTCTTCCTCCTCCTCCTCCTCCTCTTCCTGTGTGATCGTCGGGCACGCAGGAACACTGTCTGGCTAAAGGGGGCCTTGAGAGCTAAGGAAGTCCTCCTCTTCCTGCCTCTGTTCTGCCTCAAGTGCCCTGTCCATTATTCCACACAGCGTGTGCTCCAACAGGTGGACAAGGGGGACACTGATGCATGCACTGTCACTGCTCACCATCCTCATGGCCTCCTCAAATGGTGACAGGACAGTGCATGCATCCTTGATCATGGCCCACTGGCGTGGGGAAAAAAAGCAAGCTCCCCTGACCCTGTCCTGGTGCCATAGTCACACAGGTACTCATTAATGGCCCTCTGCTGCGTGTGCAGCCGCTGCAGCATGGCCAACGTTGAGTTCCACCTGGTGGGCATGTCACAGATTAGGCGGTTCTTGGGCAGGCTAAATTCCTTTTGGAGGTCAGCCAGCCGAGCACTGGCATTATATGACCTGCGGAAATGCACACAGACCTTCCTGGCCTGCCTCAGGACATCCTGTAAGCCCGGGTACCTGCCCAAGAACCGCTGCACCACCAAGTTAAGGACATGAGCCAAACAGGGCACATGGGTCAGTTGTCCCTGTTGGAGGGCGGAGAGGAGGTTGGTGCCATTGTCGCAAACCACCATACCTGACTTAAGCTGGCGTGGCGTCAACCACCTCTGAACCTGCCCCTGCAGAACTGACAGAATCTCTGCCCCAGTGTGTCTCCTGTCCCCCAAGCACACCAGCTCAAGCACCGCATGGCATCTTTTGGCCTGCGTGCTTGCGTAGCCCCTTGAACGCCTATGGAGCACCGCTGGTTCCGAAGTCAAATCAGCACAGGAAGAGGCCATGGAGGAAGAAGAAGAGAAGGGGGTGGAGGAGAGAGGTGTGGCAGAATCACCACTAGTAGTATTTTGGAGACATGGTGGCAGAACAACCTCCAACAATACTGCACCCTGTCCTGCATCCTTCCCAGCTGCCAGAAGAGTCACCCAGTGCGTGGTGAAAGATAGGCAACGTCCCTGTCCATGCCTGCTGGACCATGAGTCAGCGGTAATATGCACCTTACCACTGACCGCCCTGTCCAGTGAGGCCAAGACATTGCCTTCCACATGCCGGTAGAGACCTGGAATCGCCTTCCATGAGAAAAAGTGGCGTTTGGGAACCTGCCAATGAGGAACCGCACATTCCACAAACTCATGGAAGGAGGCAGAGTCTACCAACTGAACAGGCAGCAGTTGAAGTGCTAGCAATTTAGCCAAGCTAGCATTCAACCACTGGGCATGTGGATGGCTGGGAGCGTACTTCTTTCGGCAGTGCAGCAGCTGATACAGGGAAATTTGCCTGGTACATTCTGACATTGGTGTACCGATATCAGATTGCCCCCAAGTACTTGGCTGTGACACACCTAATTCTACACCTTCATTCCTCTCAGTGCAAGTCTCAGAGAGGACTGAAGGTATAGTGGGGTTGGAGATCCCAGCTGATGAGGAGCAAGGAGAGGTCCTCTTTGTTCTTTGGTGTGGGTCTTTTAGGTACGCTTACCAACGAACTGCATGGCAGGTCAACATATGTCTGGTCAAGCATGTGGTGCCCAAGCGGGAGATGTTTTGGTCACGAGAGCTACGCTTGAGACATATGTTGCAAATAGCAGCGGTGGGATCTGATGCACTCATCTCAAAAAAGGCCCACACCAAAGAACTTTTGGAATAACGCACAGCAGTGCTCTGCACATACAGAGCTCTGCGGTGTGATGCAGTCGGTGTGCTGCCCTTAAGCTGGCCCCTGGAGGGCATCCTGCCTCGTTGGTGAGGTGCCTCCTCCTCCTCCTCTCTCCTATCAGGCACCCACGTGGACTCAGTGACCTCAAAGCTTGCAGTATGCTGCAGCTGGGGGAACATGACTGCCAGATTGCTGTCCTTCATGGGCACCCCCTCTCTCTGGGCTCACGTTACTGCCTTCCTCTAGCTGAGCACCATCATCGGATCCTTCAAAACGCTAGGCATCCTCCTGGAGCATGTACCCAACACTGTAGTCAAACAGTTCTGGGGACTCCTCAGCCTGGGTGTGAGAGGATGAGGAGGAGGAGGAGGATGGCTTGGTCATTCACTCCACCAAGTCTTCCGCATGTTGCGGCTCAACACAGCCAGCTGCTGAAAAAAAGGACAAGCGTGTCCCACGGCCAAGTGCTGATGAGGATGCACCGTCTCCATGACCAGCACTGTTGCCTCTAGACACAGAGCCTGCTTGCCCTCTTTTATTGGCTTGTGACTGTCTGCCTCTCCTTGTTGGCCTTCCAGATATACTAATGGCCTGCAGTGATATGTAGCTGCACAAAGCTGGGATGTGTATATATACTGATACTGCAGCTAGCAGAATCAACTGCCTGCCTGTAGTATTATTAGTATGAGAACAACAGCAATTGTCTTCAGGTAGCTTTTGGTGCACACTGTGCAGAGGACGCAGTACACTAACTGTAAATACTGTAGCTGCCTGCCTGTGGTATTAATAGGAGCAGAACAACAGCAATTGTCTCCAGGTAGATTTAGGTGCACAGTGTGCAAAGGACGCACTACACTAACTGTAAATACTGTAGCTGCCTGCCTGTGGTATTAATAGGATCAGAAGAACACCACCAATTTTCTTCAGGTAGCTTTAGGTGCAGAGGACACAGTGCACTAACTGTAAATACTGTAGCTGCCTGCCTGTGGTATTAATAGGAGCAGAACAACAGCAATTGTCTCCAGGTAGCTTTAGGTGCACACTGTGCAGAGGACGCACTACACTAAGTGTAAATGCTGTAGCTGCCTGCCTGTGGTATTAATAGGATCAGAAGAACACCACTAATTTTATTCAGGTAGCTTTAGGTGCACACTGTGCAGAGGACACAGTGCACTAAGTGTAAATACTGTGGCTGCCTGCCTGTGGTATTAATAGGAGCAGAATAGCAGCAATTGTCTCCCGGTAGCTTTAGGTGCACACTGTGCAGAGGACTCACTACACTAACTGTAAATATTGTAGCTGCCTGCCTGTAGTATTAATAGGATCAGAAGAACACCACTAATTTTCTTCCGGTAGCTTTAGGTGCACACTGTGCAGAGGACGCACTACACTAACTTGTAAATACTACAGCTGCCTGTGGGGTCCTGGGGGTCCTAGCAAATTATAGGCTCAGCCATGGCATGCAATGCCAAGCTGCTGCTAACAAAGCAAAAAGAATATTGGCATGCATTAAAAAGGGGAATAACTCAAGAGATAAAGCGTTAATTCTCCCACTCTACAAGATTCTGGTCCGGCCTCATCTGGAGTATGCTGTCCAGTTCTGGGCACCAGTCCTCAGAAAGGATGTACTGGAAATGGAGCGAGTACAGAGAAAGGCAACAAAGCTAATAAAGGGACTGGAGGATATTAGTTACGCAGAAGGGTTACGGGCACTGAACTTCTCTCTGATGAAGAGACGCTTGAGAGGGGATATGGTTTCAATTTACAAATTCCGTACTGGTGACCCCACAATAGGGATAAAATGTTTCCGCGATTGGGAGTTTAATAAGGCATGTGGCCACTCATTAAGATTAGAAGAAAAGAGGTTTAACCTTAGACTGCATAGAGGGTTCCTTACTGTAATGCCCCATACATATGGTCGGATTTACCGACGGAAAATGTTCGATAGGAGCTTTTTGTTGGAAATTCTGACTGTGTGTAGGCTCCATCGGACATTTTCCATCAGAATTTCCGTCACACAAAATTTGAGAGCTAGTTCTCAAATTTTCCAACAACAAAATCCATTGTTGTAAATAGCCGCACTGGCTATTGAACTTCATTTTTCTCAGCTCGTCGTACGTGTTGTATGTCAGCGTGTTCTTGACGTTGGGATTTTCCAACAAGATTTGTGTAACCGTGCGTATGCAAGACAAGTTTGAGCCAACATCCATCGGAAAAAATCCATGGATTTTGTTGTAGGAATGTCTGATCGTGTGTACAGGGCATTAGAGCGGCAAGGATGTGGAATTCACTTCCACAGGCGGTGGTTTCAGTGGGTAGCATCAATAGTTTCAAAAGACTATTAGATAAGCACCTGAACGACCACACCATACAGGGATATACAATGTAATACTGACATATAATCACACACAAAAGGTTGGACTTCATGGACTTGTGTCTTTTTTCAACCTCACCTACTATGTAACTATGGTGTCCTTTTATGAAAGTGCGGTAAAATACAGCTTTTCAGTTCTCAGGCATTCTCAGAGGAGATCGCTCTCCTCTGAGTGCCTGTTTATGAAAATGTGTAGATTGCTTCTCATGTTGAGTTGAGGAGCGATCTACAAATGCCAGGAACTCCTGAGAACGGCTCCTCTCACTATAATCTCGCGTGATATAGCGGGATTACAGTATGAGGAACCATAAAATACAAAAGTTTAACACAAATCAGCACACATTATTCCCCAACATATTAATAAAATAATAAAGTTAAATTCCCCTTACACAATATACATTAACCTAATTATAAAAAAAAAAACATTGTTTTTATCAATATTTAAAGATCATACATGTCCCTATTTAAATGTGAATGGTGTATATTAAATGAATGTAATGCACATATGTAATGCAGCTACACATCATTCATATAAATGCAAAATACATTTATAATCATTAAAAAAATAATTTTAATAAAGTATACAAGTATAAATATTTATTAATGAATTAAAATAAAATATATTTTATAATTGATAAACATAAAAATTGATAAACTGGTGCAATGCGAGAAAACTGCGAATCCACTGCGGGTTCCCGCATCGCACCGACTCGCATGTCAGTTAACATTGCCATATGCGAATCGCTGGGGAGTGTCAATACATTGTTAACGACACCCCCAGTTCAGCTTGCATATCGCACTGCGAACTGACAGTCCGGACATGAATTGGATCGCATATGTGTGAACACACATGCGATCCGATTCTGGTCCAAACAGAAAAAAGGGTCCTGTGCGTGTTTGCACCGAATGCGGTGCGATATCAGCCATACTATCTGTACAGCTGCACCGCACAGACATCGCATGTAATGTGAATGGCAATGTTCTGCAAATTACATGCAATGCCTGTGCGATGTCTGGCATCGCACAAGTGTGAACTGGGCCTAAAAGTTAACAACACCCCCAAATCAGTTTGCATATCGCAGTGCGATCTGCAAACTCGGACAGTAATCGAATCGCATGGGTGTGAACACCCATGCGATCCGATTCTGCTGTGGACCAAAAAAAGGGTCCTGTATGAGTTTGGTCCGAGTGCAATGCAAATTTAGCAATACTATCTGTATGGCTGAAATCGCATCGCACAGAGATCGGATGTGATTTTGCACTGCAGTGCGGTGCGAATCACATCCTATCTCGGACACCGCAGCAGTGGGAACTGGCCCTAAATCATATTACATTTGCACCAAAATGGTACAGGACCCTTTATTTGGTCCATACTGGAATCGGATCACATGGGTGTGAACACCCATGCGATCCGATTCCTGCACCATTACATAGTTCGCACTGCGATCTGTGAAATGATCTGGGGGTGTCATTAACTTTACATTGACACCCGCAGTGGTGCGCAGATGTCAATGTAGGTGCGATGTGAAAACCCACACAGGAATCACGCTGGTTCACGCATCGCACAAGTGTGAACCCAGTCAGTCAGAGACGTGAACATCTAAAAAAAGAAAATATATATATATCTATCTATAGATATAGATAGATATATATAGCTATATATAGATTATATATATATATGTAAAAATATATATAAATGATGTATCTATAGATATATATAGTCTATATATATCAATAAATATCTATCTATCTATCTATCTCTATCTATCTATCTCTCTATATCTATCTATCTCTATCTATCTATCTCTCTATATCTATCTATCTCTATCTATCTATCTCTCTATATCTATCTATATCTATCTATCTATCTATCTATCTATATCTATATCTATATCTATCTATATCTATCTATATCTATCTATATCTATCTATCTATCTATATCTATCTATCTATATCTATCTATCTATCTATATCTATCTATCTATATCTATCTATCTATATCTATCTATATCTATCTATATCTATCTATATCTATCTATATCTATCTATATCTATCTATCTATCTATCTATCTATCTATCTATCTATCTATCTATATCTCTATCTCTATATCTATCTATCTATATCTCTATCTCTATCTCTATCTCTATCTCTATCTCTATCTCTATCTCTATCTCTATCTCTATCTCTATCTCTATCTCTATCTCTATCTCTATCTCTATCTCTATCTCTATCTCTATCTCTATCTCTATCTATCTATCTATCTATCTATCTATCTATCTATCTATCTATCTATCTCTATCTCTATCTCTATCTCTAGATCTAGATAGATAGATAGATAGATAGATAGATAGATAGATAGATAGATAGATAGATAGATAGATAGATAGATAGATACACACACTTTAAATTCCTATCCTGATGGTTTTGGGGTGTGTAATGGTGGGGAAGATGTGCTCTGACTGTTTGGTGAAAGAAAGAAGTCAAAAGACTTCTTGCTTTCTCCAGAATACTCAGCCAGTTCGAGTCGAACTCATGTTCCTGTGTTTAGAACAGTCTGACAGCAAAATGACATTTTGAAGGAAAAAACTCATTTAAAACTACCCTCAGCTATTGCATTGCCGACAATACACATAGAAGTTCATTGATAAAAACCGCATGGGAATTCCCTAAAGGGGAACCCCGAACCAAAATTAAGAAAAAAAAATGACGTGGGAGTCCCCCTAAATTCCATACCAGGCCCTTCAGGTCTGATGTGGATATTAAGGGGAACCCTGGCAAAAATTAAAAAAAAAAATGACGTGGGGTTCCGCCTAAATTCCATACCAGACCCTTCAGGTCTGGTATGGATTTTAAGGGGAAACCCGCACCAAAAAAAAACGGCATGGGGTCCCCCCAAAAATCCATACCAGACCCTTATCCGAGCACGCAACCTAGCAGGCCGCAGGAAAAGAGGGGGGGACGAGAGTGCGCCCCCCCCCCCCTCCTGAACCGTACCAGGCCACATGCCCTCAACATTGGGAGGGTGCTTTGGGGTAGCCCCCCAAAACACCTTGTCCCCATGTTGATGAGGATAAGGGCCTCATCCCCACAACCCTGGCCGGTGGTTGTGGGGGTCTGTGGGCGGGGGGCTTATTGGAATCTGGAAGCCCCCTTTAACAAGGGGACCCCCAGATCCCGCCCCCCCCTGTGTGAAATGGTAAGGGGGTACTTACCCCTACCATTTCACTAAAAAACTGTCAAAAATGTTAAAAATGACAAGAGACAGTTTTTGACAATTCCTTTATTTAAATGCTTCTTCTTTCTTCTATCTTCCTTCATCTTCTAGTTCTTCTGGTTCTTCTGGCTCTTCCTCCGGCGTTCTCGTCCAGCATCTCCTCCGTGGCGTCTTCTATCTTCTTCTCCTCGGGCCGCTCCGCACCCATGGCATGAGGGGGAGGCTCCCGCTCTTCTCTTCTTCTTTTCTTCTCTTCTTCTCTTCTTCATTTTCTTCTCCGGGCCGCTCTGCACCCATGCTGGCATAGAGGGAGGCTCCCGCTGTGTGATGGCGCTCCTCGTCTGACAGTTCTTAAATAACGGGGGACGGGGCCACCCGGTGACCCCGCCCCCCTCTGACGCACGGGACATGACGGGACTTCCCTGTGGCATTCCCCGTGACGTCACAGGGAAGTCCCGTCAAGTCACCGTGCGTCAGAGGGGGGCGGGGTCACCAGCCCCCCGTTATTTAAGAACTGTCAGACGAGGAGTGCCATCACACAGCGGGAGCCTCCCTCCATGCCAGCATGGTTGCGGAGTGGCCCGGAGAAGAAAATGAAGAAGAGAAGAAGAGAAGAAAAGAAGAAGAGAAGTGCGGGAGCCTCCCCCCATGCCATGGGTGCGGAGCGGCCCGAGGAGAAGAAGATAGAAGACGCCGCGGAGGAGATGCTGGACGAGAACGCCGGAGGAAGAACCAGAAGAGCCAGAAGAACCAGAAGAACCAGAAGATGAAGGAAGATAGAAGAAATAAGAAGCATTTAAATAAAGGAATTGTCAAAAATTGTCTCTTGTCATTTTTAACATTTTTGACAGTTTTTTAGTGAAATGGTAGGGGTAAGTACCCCCTTACCATTTCACACAGGGGGGGGGGCGGGATCTGGGGGTCCCCTTGTTAAAGGGGGCTTCCAGATTCCGATAAGCCCCCCACCCGCAGACCCCCACAACCACCGGCCAGGGTTGTGGGGATGAGGCCCTTGTCCTCATCAACATTGGGACAAGGTGTTTTGGGGGGCTACCACGCCGTTTTTTTTTTTTTTTTTGGCGCGGGGTTCCCCTTAAAATCCATACCAGACCTGAAGGGCCTGGTATTGAATTTAGGGGGACTCCCACGTCATTTTTTTAAAAAAATTTGGTTCGGGGTTCCCCTTTGGGGAACTCCCATGCTGTTTTTATCAATGAACTTCTATGTGTATTGTCGGCAATGCAATAGCCGTGGGTAGTTTTAAATTAGTTTTTTCCTTCAAAATGTCATTTTGCTGTCAGACTGTTCTAAACACAGGAAACATGCGCCCCTTTACAGGCATACTATAGATACCCCCCAGGTACGAAATTTAAAGGGATATTACACTTTTATTGTTTGACTTTAAGCATTATTAAAATCACTGCTCCTGAAAAAACGGCCGTTTTTAAAACTTTTTTTTGCATTGATCCATGTCCCCTGGGGAAGGACTCAGGTCCCCAAACACTTTTTATGACAATAACTTGCATATTAGCCTTTAAAATTAGCACTTTTGATTATTCATGTTCGTGTCCCATAGACTTTAACGGTGTACGCGTGTTCAAACGAACTTTTTTCCTGTTCGCATGTTCTGGTGCGAACCGTTTCGGCTCATCCCTATTCTCCGCTGATTATCTCAGTTTCATAAACTGGTAATGAGCTGAGATCAGCGGTGAGACTTGGGATCGCCGCTGATCTCAGTTTCATAAAAGGACACCTATGTAACCTCCTCCCAGCAATGTACAACTCCTTGGGTTTCTGGGGACTGAAAACCATCCTTTGAAGACTGCTGCTGAGTGTTATCCTCTACATCCATGCTGACACTATCCTACTCTTCCTCCTCTTCTTCCTGTGTGTTTGGTGGCCCCGCAGGAATGCTATTTGTATAAATGGGGCCGTGAAAGCAAAGGAAGTCCTCCTCTTCCTCCCACTGGTCTGCCTCAAGTGCTCTGTCCATGATTCCACGAAGTGCGTGCTCCAGGTGGAACAGTGTCACTGATGCATGCATTGTCGCTGTTCACCATCTTTGTGGCCTCCTCAAATGGTGACAGGACAATGCATGCATCCTTGATCAGTAGCCACTGGCATGGCAAAAAGAAGCCAAGCTCCCCTGATCCTGTCCTGGTGCCATACTCGCACAGGTACTCATTAATGGTCCTCTGCTGTGTGTGCAGCTGCTGCTGCAATGCCAACGTTGCGTTCCACCTGGTGGGCATGTCACAAATGAGGTGGTTGGTGGGCAGGTTGCATTCCCTTTGAATGTCAGCCAGCCGAGCACTGGCATTGTATGACCGGCAGAAATGACAACCATTCCTGGCTGAAGCTGGCGTAGGTAGACCAACTCAAGCACCGCATGGCATCTTTTAGCCTGACTGCTTGTGTAGCCCCTTGAATGCTTACAGAGCACTGCTGGTTCAGAGGACAGTTCTGCAGAAGAGGCCATATAGGCCATATAGGAAGAAGAGGAAGGGGTGGAGCAGAGAGCTGTGGCAGTATCACCACGGAGCTTGTTCCACCACCACGCCTCCAAAAAGCTAAACAACCCTGAATCCTGTCCTGCATCCTTCCCAGCTGCCACCAGTTACCCAGTGTAACCTGAAGGAAAGGTAACGTCCCTGCCCATGCCTGCTGCACCATGAGAGCTGGAATGGCCTTAAAGAAAAGAAATGCCATTTTGGAACCTGCCACTGTGGTACAGTACATTCCACAAATTCAAAAAAGGGGGCAGAGTCTACCAACTGAAAAGGCAGCAGATGCACTGCTAACAATTTGGCCAAGCTAGCATTTAGGCGCTGAGCATGTAGATGGCTGCGACCAAATTTCTTTTTAGGGTTCAGCAACTGGGGCAGGGAAACTTGCTGCTGAAATCAGCTGGAGGTGTACTGCTAGCAGATTGGCTGCAAGTACTTGTGATACCTATTGTGACACCTTAATTCCTCTTTTTGAGAGGACTGGAGGTATAGTAGGGTTTGAGATCCCAGATGAGGAGCAAGGAGAAGTCCACCTTTTTCTATGATGTGGGTCTTTCAAGTGCTGTTGCCAACGAACTGCATGGCAGATCATCATATGTCTGGTCAAGCATGTGGTGCCCAAACGGCTGCTGTTCTGGCCACGGTTGATCCACTTCAGACATAGGTTGCAAACAGCAACAGTGTGATCTGCAGCACATGTGTCAAAAAAGACCTACACCAAGGAACATTTTTAAAAGTCAGCGGGGAGTCAGCAGCGCCCTGCACCTTCAGAGCTCTGCGGTGTGATGCAATAGGGTGGCTACCCTTAAGCTGCCCCCTGGTGGACATCCTGTCTCGTTGGAGTTGTGCCTCCTCCTCTCTTTTTTCAGGCATCCAGGTACAGTCAGTGACCTCATCGTCCCCTCCTTCCTTGTCACTGGAGCAAACTTGGCAGTATGCTGCAGCTGGGGGAACATGACTGCCAGTTTCTTGTCCTTCTGTGGCACCCCCTCTCTCTAGGCTCATGTTACTCTCTTCCTCAACCTGGAAACCAACATCAGAGCCTTCAAATCGCTGTGCATCTTCCATCAGCATGTAACCAACACTGTGGTCGAATAATTCTGGAAACTTCTCTGTGCATGATGGTGGAGCTATGAAAGGAGTAACTGTGGACAAGGAGCCAGTGGAATAGGCCACTTTGGCAGATGCGTTGGAAGGCAAACTACTCTGAGCCTGGGTGACAGAGGATGAGGAGGATGAGGACAGCTTCATTATCCACTCCCCCAACTCTTCTGCATGTTCTGGCTCAATAGCACGGCCAGCAGCAGAAAAAAAGGACAAGCCATGTCCAAGACCACCACTGTTGAATGTAGACACAGAGGCTGCTTGCCCTCTATTAGTGGCCTGTGAGCGTCTGCCTCTCCTTGGTGGCCTTCCAGACATGATTTTTTTTTGTAACACTGCACTACACTTTATTATATACTGTGTATACTGCCTGAAGTGTATTAGAAATTGTACACCACCGAATGCACTGTATACATCGGCTACAGTCTAATATTATATATATATATATAAAATAAAATATATATTAATACACTGTCTCAAGTGTAGAAACTGTGTACACCCTGTATTATATACTGTGTACACCACCTGAAGTGTGTTAGAAACTATACACCACCGAATGCACTGTATATTGGGGATGAGCCGAACACGCTCCGGTTTGGTTCGCGGCAGAACATGCGAACAGGCAAAAAATGTATGCGAACTATGGGACTCGAACATGAAAAATCTAAAGTGATCATTTTAAAGGCTAATATGCAAGTTATTGTCATAAATTTTGAAAATGTTGGGTTATTAGGGAACCAAGGATTGGTGATAAAGCATCAGTGGAGACACCTTTTTCAGGTGAGACAACTCTTTTCAGGTGAGACAACTCTTACAGGAGAGAATTTCCATAGGGGTAAATTTCCTCTCACTTCCTGTTGTCTCCCTCCGTAGGAGTAGGAGTCATTTGTAAGTCGGATGTTTGAAAATAGGGGACCGCCTGTATATACTATACGGCCTGCCATATACACTCTGAGGAAAATTGGGCCTTAGGTGTTGGTAGTACCAGAACACTGTAATGCCCCGTACACACGGTCGGATTTTCCGATGGAAAATGTCCGATCGGAGCATGTTGTCGGAAATTCCGACCGTGTGTGGGCTCCATCGGACATTTTCCATCGGATTTTCCGACACACAAAGTTTGAGAGCAGGATATAAAATTTTCCGACAACAAAATCCGTTGTCGGAAATTCCGATCGTGTGTACACAAATCCGACAAAGTGCCACGCATGCTCAGAATAAATAAAGAGATAAAAGCTATTGGCCACTGCCCCGTTTATAGTCCCGACGTACGTGTTTTACGTCACCGCGTTTAGAACGATCGGATTTTCCGACAAGTTTGTGTGACCGTGTGTATGCAAGACAAGTTTGAGCCAACATCCGTCGGAAAAAATCCTAGGATTTTGTTGTCGGAATGTCAGAACAAAGTCCGACCGTGTGTACGGGGCATAAGCCCTCACAGTTACTCTTGGTGGGTGCTGGGACGGGCCCTGCTGTGAAATATTAGATCAAAAGGTGTAATTACGTGCCCCAAAACAGGGGCATCAAAATTGGGCCTCAGGCAGTGGTGGTGGTGGCACAACACTGTAAAGCCTCACAGACACTTTTGTTGAGCACAGGAACAGGCCCTGCTGTGAAATATTAGATCAAAAATTGTAATTATGTGCCCCTGTTAAACAGGGGCATAAAAATTAGGCCTTACGCAGTGATGGTGGTGCCCTGAACCGAAAATATTCCTAGAAGCTATCATCATGAAGATTGAGGAGGAATAGGATAGTCACTCATCATAATAGGATAGTCACTCAGCATATGCAGTCTTCAAGGGATCCCACATCCATAGAAAAATCAATTGGTTACATCAGCATCAGATGTTTGGTAGCTGGTGATCCCAGACTGATTCATTTTTATGAATGTGAGCTGATCAACAGAGTCTGCGGACAGGCACACACTGTGATTGGTTACAAAGCCTCCAGCAGCACTGAATGTGTGTTCTGAAAGAACACTGGATGCAGGATAGGCCAGTAGCTCAATTGCATATTGAGCAAGCCTGGCCAGTGGTCCATCCTCAAGACCCAGTATCCCAGTGAATATTCTGGTGGAAAGGTCTCCAAGTCTGATCTTGCCCCCAGATATTGCTGCACCATGCAATTCAGACGCTGGCGATGGTTGCTGGAACCGATCAGACCTGGGCGCTGAGGACTGAAGAATTGTCTGAAAGCATCGGTCAGCCAGTCACCTTCTCCACCGCACTTTCTGTGACTGAACGAAGCCTCAGCAACACGTTGTCCAGCACCAGGAAATTGTAACCTCCCAGGCTCTGGAAACGCATTGCACAAACCTTTCTGTAAGGCCTCCTGAAGATGTTTTATCCTCTGCTCCCTCTGCAAAGGCTGGATAAGTTCTGCAATCTTACCCTTGTAACGTGGATCAAGAAGATTTGCCAACCAGTAATGATCCCTCTCCTTAATACCACGAATCCTAGGGTCCTTTCGCAGGCTTTGCAGGATCAGGGAATAATAAATTGAAGGAAGTCCAGTCTCACCTAACTATAAGGATGTCAAATATGTGTGTAACCAGGGGGCGTGGCCTTGACGGGACCCGAGATGGCTGCTTGAAGAGACAGCTCCCGCACAGTGAGGACAAAAGCAGCTGATATCGGGGTACTGAAGACACGAGCCCACAATGGGAAAGTCCAATAGGAGCACCTCCACACCCCGCACACAGAAAGATCCCACACCGCAGCTCAGTGGCACCATTCGGGACATATTTCGGGCCCGCCAGTCCACTCTATTAGAGGTGTCGCAGGCCGCACACACTACGCAGGCCTCATTCGCGGACTCAATTAGGAGCATCACGGACCCGCTCAAGGAAGACGACGGGTCCAGCGCTCCACTCCCGAGCCTGCTTGATCTCCAAAGAGACCTCCAAAAGGTCGCCATCGACATCAAACACCATGATGTCTGCGATCTCAGACCTAAAGGAGGACATTCATGCAATGACCCACCGGATCAATGATGTGGAGGAGAACGCCAGAATACAAGCCTCAGCCATTAGGCAAGTACAAAAAATGTACGATCTCCATTGGCCACACATGTTTGAGTTGCATAGACAGGTGGAGGTCCTAGACAACCGTGGCCGAAGACATAATATACGGGTGAGGGGGGTCCTGGAGGGGATTGACCAGGCCGCGCTTCCTCACACAGTATGCTCCATTTTTAATGATTTGCTTGATCGCCCAGCAGACTCCCCCATAGAGATGGAGCGCATACATCGAGCTCTGAGACCTCCTCCCCGAGACTCTGAAAAATCCAGAGACATTATATGCTGCATCGTAACTTTCCCCTCAAAGAGGAAATACTCAGAAAGGCGAGGGATAAAGGCTGCATAATGTTTAATTGAACGGAGATAAAATTATTTCAGGACTTGTCACAAATCACACTGCAGAACAGACGCACCCTTCGCCCTCTACTGGAAGTGTTCCGTACCCGCAACATCCAGTATAGATGGAAATTTCCTTTTTGCCTATCTGCAACTACCAGAGGTCGCACAGCACTGCTTAGGACCCCGGAAGACCTTCCCAATTTCTGTGAGCAACTGGATATACCCCTAGTGGATATCCCTGAATGGTATTCCTTCTATTTCCCCACGGAACCGTGGAAGCCAGTCTCCAACAATTCTTCCCCCAAAGCCCAAAGGCAACGCTCGAGACGCCGTAGACTAGATCCCACATCGCCTGGAGATTGTCTTTCATGCCGAGACATGCCTGCACGCAGCCCGGGGCCACCTGACACACCGCGTCAGAACCTCCTGATGGCGTGACAAAGTCCTGAACAGTTCACCTTGCATGTACACAGTTAATATTATCTTTGACTCTCTTTCCAGTAACAGCTCACCCTTCTTTGTCTTGTTCAACCCTTCTAGAACAACGAACTCACTCGGTTCCCGCATATATCAGAACTTTTCGCAGATATCTCACTTCACAGGTTCAGACTTCTGAAATCGGAGACCCCTGAGACTTTCCACACCATGCCTGATACAGGTAGAGAAAGATGTTCTCTATGGACTTATACACTCGTAGTCAAGTCATTCTCTTATCAGGTACTGTCTGCTTTCAATTATTCACATGGCAACAGTGTTGAATCCCCTATTCTTGGATTGGTCACCCTCTCAGACTTTCAGTGTTCATGTTTCTAGAATACTTGAGTTGTCTCTGTGAGTTACCAAATAAGCTCAATGAGCTCTGATTACTCCTGTCCTACACACAAGACAGGGAGACCTAATCACACTTAGACATCCACAATAAACCTCCTCACTTCACTCCCTAATCCGGGGATCCCGTCCTTTAGAGTACACCTTGTTCTGCATCCTCAGCAGAATAAATACATTAAGGGACCGCATCGCCTAAGTTGAGATGTCACAACAGGTTCTCGCTAGATATATTATTTGACCCACCAAACCAAAAATAGACATAAATGAGTCTGGGTTGAATATTTTTTGGAACCGTTATTTACTATACTCTCATTCACATAATGCTTCAACTTACTGGAAAGATGCAATGTGATGTACTGGTCTGATTTGTTTAGTTTTGTTTTGTTTTATTTTGTTCAGCTATTCTCGGTTAACACAGTTATAGGGCCCTCAGCAAGTCTCTTAGACTCAACGAACTGGCCACTATCCATTGGTTTCAGAGTTTCAACATTCCCAACACCTTTCACATAATACTCTTAACTTGAGCAACATATGCTACTGCAGTTCCCTTGTACCCCACGCCGCAAATTTATATCTCCTTACGTCCTTTGCAGTGCTACAGCACTTGATTCCGTTCAGGTTTACTTACCCCACATAGCTGTCCACACGGACTAGAGCTACCAACCCGGAACCCCCAATAGGTGGATAGGCACGCCTACGTCCACCTCCGGTAACACGTCTTTTGGATCTCCCAGTTTATTAACGGGTGTATTCCTGCCCTGCACACAAATCTACCCCCTTCCGAGTATTCGCTCCCCTTCTTTTCCCTCTTTCCTTCTTTCCCTACGTTCCCTCTCATATTCTCTCTTCTTTCATTTACCTCTCACAGGGAGGTGCCGCTCCTCCCTCCCACTCCCCATAGGAATATTACTCACATATCATGCAGAAGGAAGCTACTAGTAAACGACAACTCTCGCTTAAATGCCTATCTCTCAATGTGAGAGGCCTAAGTCTCCCCGAAAAGAGATCTCAAGTTCTCGCAGAGCTAACGAAACATAAAGCCCATTTCTTATTATTACAGGAAACGCATTTCCGAACCAAAGCCATTCCCAAATTGACAAATCATATATACAAACAAGCCCTACATTCTACGAACCCATCTTCTAAAAGAAAAGGGGTCTCCATACTTATTTCCAAAAATGCTGACTTTCAAATGTCTGATTCGCTGATTGACCAGGAAGGTAGATATATCTTCATTAAAGGCACTTACGCATCTAGACCCATCACAATAGCTAATATCTACTGCCCAAATGACCACCATGTAACCTTTTTCCGAAAAATCTATGACCTACTTTCTTCCTTCCAAGCGGGCATACTGATACTTGGAGGAGACTTCAATGCCCCACTGAACCCTACCCTTGACTCCTCTACAGGCACTTCCACACTACCGTACCGGGCCTTAAGACAGATCAAACTCCAACTACAAGATCTAACTTTACACGACACCTGGCGCACCATGTATCCAACTGACAGAGACTACACGTATTTCCCCCCCCCCCCACCAGAAATATTCTAGAATTGATTACATATTCTTATCCCAAACAGATTTCTCATCTCTTTCACGAGCCACAATAGAGCCCATGTTCCTGTCTGATCATCATCCTATTACGATAATCCTTACATTCCCAGATTCACAAAAATTCACCAAAACATGGAGGTTGAACCCATCCCTCCTAAAAGATCCTGAAACAATTCGACAAATAAACACCCATCTTCAATTATATTTCCAAGAGAACTCAACTCCGGGTATCACTCCTATCACTCTCTGGGAAGCACACAAGTGCGTTATACGGGGAAAACTCATAGCCTTAGCCACGACAGAAAAAAAGAGACACCAGGAACAGATTAGGGCTCTTATCACAACAATCCACAGACTTGAAACATCCCACAAACAATCTGTTTCTCAATCTACATAAAAAAGCCCTCACACACGCTAGAACTTCCTTACTAGACGAATTAGGGAAACGCACCAGGCGAAGATATATCCTCGGACAGAAAGTGTTCTATGAACATGGCAATAAGAGTGGGAGACTGTTTGCTCGTACAATTCAGACAGCTAAAACATCATCTACTATCCACCATCTCCGCACTGCCCAAGGCACACTTCTTTCTAAAAATGAAGACATAGCCAAGCACTTTTTTGAGGAGTTTTATTCTAAACTCTATAACTTACCACGAAATGCAATAGATTCTCCCTCCGCACATGATTGGCCCTCACAAATTCGAGATTTCCTGACCCAATATTGTCCCAAACAGATCACATCACAACAAGCTGAAGCCTTAGAGCACCCACTGACCACTGAAGAACTCAATCTGGCTATTAAACAAACAAAAGTTGGTAAAAGCCCAGGTCCAGATGGTCTACCTCTAATATACTATAAAACCTTTTTAGAGACGCTGGCGCCTAAAATGTTGTTGGCATTCAACTCCCTTTCAAACCCACTCGCTCCAACCGGCCACATGTTAGAAGCCCATATAGCAGTTATACCAAAAACAGATAAAGACCCAGCACTTGTATCCAACTACAGACCTATATCACTGCTCAATGTAGACATCAAACTATATGCCAAAATTATTGCAAACAGACTTCTACCCCTTATCTCAGAACTAGTCCTGCCCGACCAAGTTGGCTTTGTCCCGGGCAGGGAGGCGAGGGACAATACCATACGCACCCTAAATCTTCATCACTGGCTCACTGAATCTAATACTAAGGGCTTCCTATTGTCCCTCAATGCGGAGAAGGCATTCGACAGGGTGGCTTGGGACTGCATGCAAGAAGTACTCAAAGGCATTGGCCTTCTACCACGCATGTTTGCACATATTAATGCTCTATACACCAATCCAACAGCGAGGGCTAGAGCAAACGGCCTCCTGTCGAACGCCTTCCCCATCAATAATGGAACTCGCCAAGGGTGCCCCTTGTCCCCCCTGATATTTGTCCTGACCCTCGAACCTCTTCTCAACAGATTACGGGCCAACCCCAATATCCAAGGTATTTCTATTAACCGCAGAGAATTTAAAGTAGCCGCATTCGCGGATGATATCCTGCTATCATTACAAGCCCCCCGCACATCTCTTCCTAACCTTTTAAAAGACATTAAACAGTTCGGAGTACTGTCAAACTTCAAAATCAATTACTCCAAATCTCAGGCCCTGAACATCTCTCTTCCGCCACAAGAAGCTACTCAATGCCAATCCTCGTTCCCATTCCAGTGGAGAGACGACACTATTACATATCTCGGCATACGAATACCCAGCCATCTAACAGACCTCTACGACCACGACTTCCTACACACCTTAACGAAAATGCAGACAGACCTTAAAAATTGGGCCACGCTCAATGTCTCCTGGTTCGGGCAATCAGCACTAATAAAGATGATAGTCCTACCCCGTCTCCTGTATCTTATGCAGACTATCCCAATTCAATTACCCCCATCTTTCTTTAAATCCTACAGAAAAGCTTGTTCTAAATTCATCTGGAAAAATAAACCCCCACGCATCAAATACACGAGGTTGACATGTACTAAAACGAAAGGGGGGATAGCCTTACCAGACTTGCATAAGTACTATCTAGCATGCCATCTTACTAGAGTGATAAATTGGAAAACACACAAGACAGGTAAGACTTGGATCTCACTGGAAAACTCCTTCAGTAATACACCCCTACATACCCTGACTTGGCTTCAATCGAAACACTATCCCCAAGCCGTTAAGACACATCCACTCATCTACCCTTCACTGCTAGCCTTTTCCATAGCCAAGAACCTATACCAAATAGCTTCAATACCAGGACCATTGAAACCTCTCAGAGCTAACCCAGATTTTCCCCCAGGAGAATCGAACACCTTTTTATTGCAAGAATGGCCACACAATGATGTTTATACTCGGCACTTCTTCATTGAAGGGCGGATACGCTCATATGACAACCTGAAATCCTTTTCCCGTATGAAAGACTTTCCCTTTTGGTCTTATAGACAGCTAAGACACTTTTTCACATCGACAAATGCTAACGATATCTGGTTGAGACCACTTACTCCATTTGAAACTATGTACTCCCAGACCACTCCACAAAGACACTTGATTTCCATGATTTACTCTCTCCTATAAGACAATCCTCAACTTCCACAGACAGAAACATCTTGAATCTCCTGGGGGAAGGACTTACAAATCACTTTTTTGGACGATGAATGGGAATCTATCCTCACATACACCTACAAGGGATCAATGAATGTAGCAATACAAGAGAACGGTTACAAAATAGTCACAAAATGGTACAGAACCCCGGCACGCTTATACAAATTCTCGCCCTCTAATCCAAACATTTGCTGGAGATGTAACAAGGAGGCAGGAAACATGGTGCATATATGGTGGGAATGCCCAAACCTCCAACCTTTTTTGGAAAGAGGTACATTCCATTATTACACGAGTAACAACTTATTCTCTAGACTTTAACCCGGCCCAGTATCTCCTCCATCATTCAACCCTGACCAAAAAAAACTATCATAAATCATTGGCGATGCACATGGTCAATGCTGCCAGACTGTGTATCCCTGCACACTGGCGCTCAACCACCCCACCTACCATCACGGAATGGCTATATAGGATTGCAAGGATTGAGGAGATGGAAGAACTGATTTATATCTCTCAAGATCGCATACAGAAATTCACCACCATATGGGCTTGTTGGACACATTTCAAAACCACCGACCTCTATAGATCCTTCTTCCCGTGTTGATGTCTCTTCTCTACCTAGCCTAAAGCTAACCCTCTTAATTGCCCCGAGTTGTCGCCATGGGGCCCGGAGTGAGGAGCGGCCCCTCCCCTCCCCTCTATCACTTTCCTTTCTCCCCCCCTATATTTCCTTTCACCTGACTCTACTTCTTCCCCTCTACTTACCTTACTCCCCCATTTCCTTAACCCCCCCACCTATCTAACCACACCTTCCGAATCCTGGTTATCACCCCATCATACAACCGATCTTTCATGATCTAATATCCCTCCTGAGACACTCGAGCCTTACTTATCATATCCACAAGGTCCAGTGTACAAAGTGGTTAACCTTTCTTTCTTTTACCGAGGGTAACTAAACAATCTCATCACTGTATAAGCATAAATTGTTCATTACTGGATATCATGGTTACCCCCCTTTTTTTGCTTCACCTGTATATCTAACTTTGTACTTGTACCTTGACAATCCTAGAATGTAACTACATTTTTTGTCCTCCCTGTTTTGTTATACAATGAGTGTCATGTTTGATTTCTTTTGATACCTTTTCAATGCATTGTACCTGCTATCTTATTCTTTTGTTAATAAACTTCTTTTTTTGTGGAAAAAAAAAAAAATGTGTGTAACCACACCTGACTTTAGCAACCTGCTAAAAGACACTCACCGGCCCTATGTCTGTGTGCTAATTGAGAAAAAACGTAGCAAAACAGACCAGTTCCTCTGAACCGTGTATAACAAAGTAACAAAAAAAGACTAAAGGTCAAAAAGAGATTCTTCAACGAGGAATACACAGGTCTTAGAAAAATACAAATTGGTATGCTTTATTAAATGCTACAAATAACAAACAAAAAATTGCAAGTAAAAGTACATTTTCTTCCACCAAAGTATAAATAAATAAATGCCAAATACAGACAGACCATCTACACACTCCTCATTCACTCCAGTTTATCCATACTAGCGACAATGAGCATAAAGCCTGTTCACGGACTGTAGAAAAATTGTACTACTCCGAGGTGTATATATAAGTAGTAAGGCAGTCACTGGGATCCCCGTTCAGGTACGGTTCCATGATGGAGCGGATGACCACAGTCAGGTGAGACCAGTCGACTCTGCATTACAGTTTTGAGAAACCAGCTCATAGAATTGTTGTGATTACATTATGGCCACAAATCAATTTTGAAGTCACCATAGACTCTCTAATATTCCCTCCATGAGGAAGGACATACGGCATTCTATCAGTCAGACATACTATAGGAATATATAAGGGTATCCTGTGTTCCCTGACATTCAAACGGCCGCTACCTGGGAAATTTGTTACATCTACATCTTATGCATTTTTATTTTTGATACAGTGACTGCCTTACTACTCATATATACACCTCGGAGTAGTACAATTTTTCTACAGTCCGTGAACAGGTTCTATGCTCATTGTTGCTAGTATGGATAAACTGGAGTGAATGAGGAGTGAATGAGGTGAAAAGAATCTCTTTTTGACCTTTAGTCTTTGCAGGATCAGGGGGGCCATGCAGCGAAAGCTTGCAGAGGCATTTGATCCTGAGTCCTCTGGGGCACTAAGGATCGCATGATCCTCAACCACCTCCTCCCAGCCAGGTACAACTCCATGGGTTTCTGGGGACTGCAAACGATCCCTTGAAGACTGCTGCTGATGCTGAGTGTTATCCTCCACCTCCATGCTGACACAATCCTCCTCCGACTCCTCTTCTTCTTCGTGTGTGATCTGCGGGCCTGCAGGAATACTAGTATCTGGATAAAGGGGGCCTTGAAAGGAAGTCCTCCTCTGTGGGGATGAGGTCCTTCTCCCCATCAACATGGGGACAAGGTGCTTTGGAAGGCTACCTCAAAGCACCCTCCCAATGTTGAGGGCATGTGGCCTGGTACGGTTCAGGAGGGGGGGGTGCTCTCTCGCTCCTCCTCTTTTCCTGCGGCCTGCCAGGTTGCATGCTCAGATAAGGGTCTGGTATGGATTTTTGAGGGGACCCCACGCCATTTTTTTTTTCATTTTGGCACAGGGTTCCCCTTAAAATCCATACCAGACTTGAAGGGCCTGGCATGGAATTTGAGGGGGACCCCCACACCATTTTAAAAAAAAATGTTGGCACGGGGTTCCCCTTAATATCCATACCAGACCTGAAGGGCCTGGTATGGAATTTAGGGGGACCCCCAAGCATTTCTTGTTTTTATTTTGGTTCACGGTTCCCCTGTGGGGAAATCCCATGCCGTTTTTATCAATGAACTTTTATGTGTATTGTCGGATCAACAATTCATTAACCACTTGACGACCGCCTCACGCCGATGTACGTCGGCAAAGCGGCACGGACAGGCAAAATCACGTACATGGTACGTGATTTGCCTTCCGCGGGTGGGGGGTCCTATTGGACCCCCCCCCCGGTGCCCGAGGCGGTCGTCTTTTGTCCAGCGGCGATCAGAGGTGAGGGGGAGACCATCCGTTCGTGGCCCCCCCCTCGCGATCGCCGCCGGCCAATCGAATCATTCCTTTGCTGCTGTATGCTAAACAGCAGCAAAGGAAATGATGTCATCTCTCCTCGGCTCGGTAATTTCCGTTCCGGCCCGAGGAGAGAAGACATGTGAGTGAGTGCACAACACTACACACACACAGTAGAACATGCCAGGCACACTAAACACCCCGATCCCCCCCCCCGATCGCCCCCCGATCCCCCCCCAATCACCCCCCCCCCCCCGTCACAAACTGACACCAGCAGTTTTTTTTTTTGTTTTTTTCTGATTACTGCATAGTGTCAGTTTGTGACAGTTACAGTGTTGGGACAGTTACTGTTACCCCCCTTTAGGTCTAGGGTACCCCCCTAACCCCCCCTAATAAAGTTTTAACCCCTTGATCACCCCCTGTCACCAATGTCACTAAGCGATCATTTTTCTGATCGCTGTATTAGTGTCGCTGGTGACGCTAGTTAGGGAGGTAAATATTTAGGTTCGCCGTCAGCGTTTTATAGCGACAGGGACCCCCATATACTACCTAATAAATGTTTTAACCCCTTGATTGCCCCCTAGTTAACCCTTTCACCACTGATCACCGTATAACCGTTACGGTTGACGCTGGTTAGTTCGTTTATTTTTTATAGTGTCAGGGCACCCGCCGTTTATTACCGAATAAAGGTTTAGCCCCCTGATCGCCCGGCGGTGATATGCGTCGCCCCAGGCAGCGTCAGATTAGCGCCAGTACCGCTAACACCCACGCACGCAGCATACACCTCCCTTAGTGGTATAGTATCTGACGGCATCAATATCTGATCCGATCAGATCTATACTAGCGTCCCCAGCAGTTTAGGGTTCCCAAAAACGCAGTGTTAGCGGAATCAGCCCAGATACCTGCTAGCACCTGCGTTTTGCCCCTCCGCCCAGCCCACCCAAGTGCAGTATCGATCGATCACTATCACTTACAAAACACTAAACGCATAACTGCAGCGTTCGCAGAGTCAGGCCTGATCCCTGCGATCGCTAACAGTTTTTTTGGTAGTATTTTGGTGAACTGGCAAGCACCAGCCCCAGGCAGCGTCAGGTTAGCGCCAGTACCGCTAACACCCACGCACGCAGAATACGCCTCCCTTAGTGGTATAGTATCTGAACGGATCAATATCTGATCCGATCAGATCTATACTAGTGTCCCCAGCAGTTTAGGGTTCCCAAAAACGCAGTGTTAGCGGAATCAGCCCAGATACCTGCTAGCACCTGCGTTTTGCCCCTATGCCCAGCCCAGCCCACCCAAGTGCAGTATCGATCGATCACTGTCACTTACAAAACACTAAATGCATAACTGCAGCGTTCGCAGAGTCACGCCTGATCCCTGCGATCGCTAACAGTTTTCTTGGTAGCGTTTTGGTGAACTGGCAAGCACCAGCTCCAGGCAGCGTCAGGTTAGCGCCAGTAGCGCTAACACCCACGCACGCACCGTACACCTCCCTTAGTGGTATAGTATCTGAACGGATCAATATCTGATCCGATCAGATCTATACTAGCATCCCCAGCAGTTTAGGGTTCTCACAAACGCAGTGTTAGTGGGATCAGCCCAGATACCTGCTAGCACCTGCGTTTTGCCCCTCCGCCCGGCCCAGCCCACCCAAGTGCAGTATCGATCGATCACTGTCACTTACAAAAGACTAAAACGCATAACTGCAGCGTTCGCAGAGTCAGGCCTGATCCCTGCGATCGCCAACAGATTTTTTGGTAGCGTTTTGGTGAACTGGCAAGCGCCAGCGGCCTAGTACACCCCGGTCGTAGTCAAACCAGCACTGCAGTAACACTTGGTGACGTGGCGAGTCCCATAAGTGCAGTTCAAGCTGGTGAGGTGGCAAGCACAAGTAGTGTCCCGCTGCCACCAAAAAGACAAACACAGGCCTGTCGTGCCCATAGTGCCCTTCCTGCTGCATTCGCCAATCCCAATTGGGAACCCACCGCTTCTGCAGCGCCCGTACTTCCCCCATTCACATCCCCAACCAAATGCAGTCTTTGAAATGTCATTTTGCTGTCAGACTGTTCTAAACACGGGAAACATGCGCCCCTTTACAGGCATACTATAGACACCCCCCAGGTACGAAATTTAAAGGAATATTACACTTTTATTGTTTCACTTTAAGCATTATTAAAATCACTGCTCCCAAAAAAACGGCAGTTTTTAAAACTTCTTTTTGCATTGATACATGTCCCCTGGGGCAGGACCCAGGTCCCCAAACACTTTTTATGACAATAATTTTCATATAAGCCTTTAAAATGAGCACTTTTGATTATTCATGTTCGTGTCCCATAGACTTTAACGGTGTTCGAACAAATTTTTTGCCTGTTTTCAAAGTCCTGCTGTGAACCAAACCGGGGGGTGTTCGGCTCATCCCTACTCACCATCCTCGTGGCCTCCTCAAATGGTGACAGGACAGTTCATGCATCCTTGATCAGTAGCCACTGGTGTGGCCAAAAACAACCAAGCTTCCCTGACCCTGTCCCGGTGCCATACTCACACAGGTACTCATTGATGGCCCTCTGCTGCGTGTGCATCCACTGCGGAATTGCCAACATTGAGTTCCACCTGGTGTGCATGTCACAAATGAGGCAGTTCTTGGGCAGGTTGCATTCTCTTTGAATGTCAGCCAGCCAAGCACTGGCATTATATGATCGGTGGAAATGACCACAGACTTTCCTGGCCTGCGTCAGGAGATCCTGTAAGCCAGGGTACCTGCTAAAGAACTGCTACACCACCAAATTCAGGATGTGAGCCAAACAGGGAACATGGGTCAAGTGTCCCTGTTGGAGGGCGGAGAGAAGGTTGGTGCCATTGTCGCATACAACCATTCCTGGCTGAAGCTGGTGTGGCGTCCACCACCTCTGAGCCTGCCCCTGCAGAGCTGACAGAATCTCTGCCCCAGTGTGGCTCCTGTCCCCTAAGCATACCAACTCAAGCACCGCATGGCATCTTTTTGCCTGAGTGCTTGTGTAGCCCCTTGAATGCCTACGGAGCACCGCTGGTTCAGAGGAGAAATCTGCAGGGGAAGAGGCCATATAGGAAGAGGAGGGGGTGGAGGAGAAAGCTGTGGCAGAATCACCACTAGCATTTTGGAGGCGTGGTGGCGGAACAAGCTCCAACAATGCTGAACCCTGTCCTGCATCCTTCCCAGCTGCCAGCAGAGTTACCCAGTGCACCGTGAAGGAAAGGTAACATCCCTGTCCATGTTTGCTGGACCATGAGTCAGCAGTAATATGCACCTTACTGCTGACCGCCCTGTCCAACGAGGCCAAGACATTGCCTCCCACATGCTGCTAGAGAGCCGTAATGGCCTTCTGTGAAAAGAAATGGCGTTTGGGAACCTGCCACTGAGGTACCGCACATTCCACAAATTCACAAAAGGGGGCAGAGTCTACCAGCTGAAAAGGCAGCAGTTTCAATGCTACCAATTTGGCCAAGCTAGCATTCAGACGCTGAGCATGTGGATGGCTGGGACCGAATTTCTTTCAACGGTTTAGCAACTGGGGTAGGGAAATTTGCCTGCTAAAATCCGATGTTGGTGTACCACTAGCAGATTGGCTGCAAGTACTCAGGACTCCTATTTCTATACCTTCATTCCTCTTAGTGCAGGTTTCTGAGAGGACTGGAGGTATACTTTAGCACATATCCCACGAGGATTAAGGATCAAAAAATGTCCTACTTCAAGGGGGCGTGGCCAACCGGGCTCTAAGATGGACGCGTAATCCTAGAGCTCCGCTCGCCTCAGGAGATACACCACAGCCAACAGAGCTCCACGGCACTCTTACTGCCTAACGGACATACCGTCTTACAAGTAGGTGCCCGCGGCACAAACCGGGAATGACAAGACGCCGCAAAAATCCCCAGCAGCCGCAGAAAATGAATAGTTATTACGCGGACTGCGCTCATCAAAATGGCGGCGGAACGACAGCTGACAGGACGGAGCTTAGGCCTAAAGCGCACAGACAAGCACAGGCATCTGTCTCTACCCGCTCCCCGAATTCACCCAGCGGGTCCTCCTCAAGCACATCCAGCCCCTCCACAAGAAGCCGGCCAAATCGAAGCCGAGGAGGGACTCACCCATAAGGCAAGGAAACGCACAGGGCATGGAGGTAAGCGGGCCTCACAGCAACCCCTCACGTCAGAGTAGCACTGAAGGAGATCCTATCAGGGAATTCCCTACAGCAGATAGGCCGGTATCAGACACTTTACTCAAAGAAATGCTCCTGTCATTACGTTCCTCATTACAAGCAGACATGGTCAGAGGTATAACAGAGTGTCAGAGAGAGGTCCAAGCCATAGGCCACAGAGTGCATCAAGTGGAAAACAAAATGGAGGAATATACCTCAGCATACAATGTTATGGTGGAGGCCCATACAGCCCAGGGGGAAGATATAGCCTGGCTCAAAGACAAAATGGCCGACTTAGAAGACAGGTCCAGGAGGAACAACCTTAAACTGAGAGGAATACCAGAAGATGTCCCCCCGAACCAGCTCTTACAATACGCCCAGACCCTATTCTCAACAATGGTACCCGAAGCCTCAGCTCATGACCTGCTTGTGGATAGAATACACAGGGTCCCTAAACCGTCCTTTCTCCCCGCTGAAATCCCCAGGGATGTTTTGCTTAGAATGCATTTTTACCATGTTAAGGACAGAATTCTTCAAGCCTCACGCAAGCAAGAGAATGTTCCCCAGCAGTATACGAACATCAGATTGCTTCCAGATCTTTCCAGGCATACTCTGCAACGCCGTCGCAATCTAATAACGATCACCAAAGCATTGAGGAACCACAAAATCCTCCATAAGTGGAAATACCCAGCTACACTCTCCATTACCCATAATGGAATCACCGTCTCAATAAATACCCTGGAAGAAGGGCTATCTACCTTAAAGAGATGGAATATCATTCTGGACCAGCCTATACATCAGGCTCAACCAGCAGAACCACCTCTGCTCCAAAATGATTGGCAGGTAGTGTCTTACAAGAAATCTAACAAAAAGCCGACAAGTGGAAGCTCATAAAATAAACCTTATGTGTTACAGGTTTATCTCCAGGGCTGAGTTTCTATTCTAGATTCTCTCCCTTCCCCCCAATACCACCGATAGCAGCTACGACTACACGAGGATCACTTTTGAGATCCATTTTTTATGTTACTCATGTTAATTTTCCGTTTGGTTTACAGTTTTTTTTTACCTTCTTTTTTAAGTGATATATACAGATACAAAACACCGACTTCACCTCTGAACCAGCAACGAAATGGCTCCACAACATCGTCTCCACCAGCAACCCAGCAGCGCAGACAACTACCTATGGCCGCAGTGAGTACCCCCACGACACAGCCTCATAACCAGACCCACGTCTCTTAAATGACGATAACCTGCCTCTCAATTAATGCCAAGGGCTTAAATCACCCGGCTAAACGCTTCAGCTTGTGGAAAGAAGCGCATAAACATAAAGCGGACATACTAAGCGTCCAAGAAACGCACTTCCAACTAGACAACGCTCCCCAATGCACTCATAGGGACTACCCATTTATCTATGTGGCATGTACGCCGCATCGCAAAACTGGGGGAGTTCTTTTAGCCTTCAAAAATTCTGTTTCTTTCGAGCCCAAAGAAATCATTATTGACGAAGCAGGAAGATACATCATTGCCACAGGGAACATTAATTCTAATCCCTACACCATAGTGTCATTGTACGCTCCAAACAGGCACCAGATTAGATTCATCAACAAAGTGACCCAAAAAGCAAAAGCTCTACGACATGGTAACCTCCTGATCTGTGGAGACTTTAATATGACACCAGATCCACTCATTGATACATCTTCAGGTAAGGGATCTCTGTCCCTCCAACCACTACTACATAAGGAGGAACTATTTGACACGTGGAGATGCCAACACGGTAACGAAAAGGACTACACCTTTTTCTCCAATAGACACCGCTCATACTCTCGCATTGACTTATTCCTAACGGATAAATGGCTGCTACAAAATGTTGAAAAAACCACTATACATGATATCACGTGGTCAGACCACTCGGCTATTTCTATGTCTGTGGCTGAGAGGGGAATCTCTCCTTCACCCCCCATCTGGCGCTGTAACGCACGCATTTTACATGACCCACATCTCCAATCACTAATATCGCAGAAATTGCAAATCTTTTTTGCTGAGAATGTGGGGTCTGTTACTGACCCATACATTCTTTGGAATGCACATAAGGCCTTCATGAGAGGAGTATTGATTCAAATAGGGGCCAGAGAAAAAAGAAAAAGGGCTCAGCAGCTACGCTGCCACGATGTCTCCACTCAACACAAAAAAACCCCTACACTACCACTTACCAACAAATTACATTCCCTTAGAGAACAACTTAGGCATATTCTATCTCAACAGTACGACATACATCTCAGACGCCTTCAACTGAACTATTATGCCAATGCTAATAGAGCAGGGAAGTATCTAGCAAATAGATTGAAAGCGGCTCGAACCAGAACGAGAATTGCTTTCCTACAGCACCCTACTCAACCACACAAAATAACAAACCCTCAAGAAATAGCCGACCAATTTGCGGAATACTATGGCTCACTCTATAATTTGCACTCAGATCCCAACACACATCAACCAACAATAGAACAGATTGAGATGTTCCTAAAAAACGTCAATCTCCCCACTCTTTCTGCACACCAACTAGAATCATTAAACTTACCAATCACAGAAAGGGAAATAACACAGATCATAAACACTCTTCCAGACGGGAAGTCTCCAGGACCCGATGGCTTCTCTAATGAATATTTTAAAACTTTTGCAAACACTTTATCACCACATATGTCTATCATATTCAACAAGGCTGCTGAGTCCGCACACCTTCCTCACGACATGTTAAAAGCTTATATAGTTACAATACCAAAACCTGGTAAAGATCCTATTACACCAGCGAATTTCAGGCCTATTTCTCTCTTGAATTCAGATATCAAAATTTATGCCAAATTGTTAGCCAAAAGATTGACAGATATAATACCACGCATTATCAAACGCGACCAGATGGGCTTTGTGAAGGGGAGACAAACTTCAGACGCCACCAGGAGAATCGTAAATGTGATGAATGTTGCTGAAAAAACTCGAACGCCTTCTCTGCTGTTGTCTATTGACGCAGAGAAGGCGTTCGACAGAGTCCACTGGACATATATGAGAATGACACTTACCAAATTTGGGTTCCAAGGCCCAATACTGCAAGCCATTATGGCTTTATACTCACAACCGTCGGCACAGGTTTACTCCTCTGGGTTCTTATCTAAAACATTCCATATTACCAACGGTACAAGACAGGGGTGCCCCCTATCTCCAACAGTCTTTAACTTAATGATAGAACCCCTAGCTGAAACTATAAGATCTCATCCCCTGATTTCGGGCTTCCAGTTTGGCTCCAGTATGCATACCATAAACCTTTTCGCTGACGATGTAATCCTTCTCCTGACAAATCCTGCCACATCATTATCGCAAGCCCATACAATCCTTAACACATTTGGAGAAATATCGTACTATAAAGTCAACTTTAATAAATCTTTAATACTAGACCTGGGTGTCCTACCACACGAACGTACAATGCTCCAAACAATACTGCCCTATACGTGGAGCTCTAATGGCATAAAATACCTGGGTATCACACTCACTAACAAAACCTCCACATTGGTTAAAGCAAATATGCAAACACTGGTGGCCACACTGGAAGCCCAAATCAAACACATGTCTAACAAAGAAATATCTTGGTTTGGTAGAATCACAGCATATAAGATGATGCTGCTACCTCAAATACTTTACATATTTCGTTCCTTACCAATCAACATACCTATCCACTATATCCATACAATGTCGAAAATAAGCTGGAAATACATATGGAATGGTAAAAAAGCCAGATGCTCCAGAAACAACCTCACACTCCACAAAAAAATAGGAGGGGCAGGCCTAGTGGACCTATGTGACTACTACTGGGCAGTCAGACTAGATCAGACTAAATTATGGTTCAAAACTGAAGATCCACCGTTATGGGTAGATATTGAAAAAGCTTTAGCCCCAATAAAAGATTTAACCCTATTTTTGTTAAGTGATGGTTGGTTGCCATGGAAATTATCTGCTTTTACTCCCCCTATACAGATCTCATTGAAAGCATGGAGATTCCTTCTCAAACAAAAACATAAGGATAACCAAGCATTACCATATACTATACCTATAACCCTACTAGAAACAAAGATACCATCACTGACAGTTACTTCTTTGATGACCAAAGGGGTAAATAGCATCCTAGACCTTTACGACGGAAATCAATTGAGAACATTTGACCAGGTAAAGTCCCAATACAACCTCACCAATAACGAGAAACATCTATATACAAGGATCACGCGTTTTCTTAACTCCCACTCCAGTCCATCTATCCACGTACCGAAAGCAATATGGCAATTTTACTCACACGCCAACAACAACACTAAAGGTATATCGTTTTTCTACCACCAAATAAGGGATAAAAAGATGTTCATCAAAACTACAGCGATGACAAAATGGGAGGGTGACCTGGGCAAACAGTTTACACCAGAACAATGGCGACAGGCCTTTACAGGGATACATAAAGCTTCTCATTGCGTTAAGCACTGGGAACTAGCAATAAAACTAGCCAATAGATGGCATTATACACCTTACAGGGTGGCAAAATTCTTTCCCGGAACATCGCCTCTTTGCTGGAGAGCTTGTGGACACACGGGTTCTTTACTACACATGTTATGGCATTGCCCCACAATTAAAAGTACGTGGAATCAAATATTTAGACTAATTTCCTCCATAACGGGAATGCTTACACCCCCAGACCCTGAATTAGCAATCTTACATTTAAACATTGACAAAATTCATAAAGACTTCAGACCTGTAGTGACACACATATTACTAGAGACGAGATTAATGATTCTCTGTAATTGGAAATCCACTACGGCCTTGAATGTGACAGATATAGTCAAAGCTGTCAACAGAAACTACACCTTTGAACGCCTCATTGCACTAAATTCTTTACAGAGTGTGACTTTTGACAAATCCTGGTCTATATGGCCTTATAAGCTGTGACTTAAATGATATTCGAGGTGATTATACCGTATTAACAGAACCAGTAGGTCCAATACTGTACCTATTTATCCTTTTGTACAATTATATCTTCTGATTGTATATCACTATGAGATGTATATCACTTACTATCCCTTATTTTTTTTATTTATGT
This sequence comes from Lithobates septentrionalis, assembly GCA_037952835.1. NCBI lineage: Eukaryota > Metazoa > Chordata > Amphibia > Anura > Ranidae > Lithobates > Lithobates septentrionalis. The sequence goes on from JBBDGP010000986.1 coordinate 2,560,457, forward strand.
TGTACAACCCATTTTCCTCCATTTACCCATTTCCCCTTTTTCCTTTCTGTACCCATTTCTTGAAATACTCAATAAAAACTTATTGATATAAAAAAATGTCCTACTTCTGAGCTTTTTGACGATGAGCTTAGAAAAGAATGGACAGACACACTTGATACGTGTTCATTTAAATTGATGGATATCCTAATCTCCTCTAAAAAGAAAGAAGTGGAAGTGCTTCAGACAGATATGTTCCTTATACAAAAAGATCTTACTGCCTTACAAACACACACTGGATTTTCAGAGTTGGATGGTCGTTTAAACAAGAAATTGGATAAGATGGAGAAATCAGTTATTGACAGCAAGAAAGGCAAAATGGCCAGAGATAAAAACGACTATGAAAGCAATAAAGTATACACGTGGAAGAGACTGCAATTTGACTTCAATCGATCACGAAGAAATTGAGGAAAGCAGATCAGGAGAGCATACCTGCTAATGACACCTCTGCTTACACTGCATCAGACACTTCCTTTGAACGGTCTGTAGAATCCATGGAACCAGCCAAAGCAGGTGGAAATAGTCATACTGGAAACCCTCACAGGTCCGGACATTCCAAGAAAAAGAAACCATTCACAAAAAAACCAGGAGAGGTGGCAAGAAACACCAACACAAACGATGTCCACTACAGTCTGCGAGGCAGAACAAAGAAATGAGTTGCAGTGTCATGAATATTTCCAAGAGACCGCTTAAAGAAGAAGAAATAAGACTTTTGACAAAGGGTTTGAACTTTTGCCCCAATAGACATTTTGATTTGTTTAGAATCATCTTAGATGTTAACAAGTTTTCTCGTGCATTAACTCTCAGAAAACATTACTTTTCGTCTGTGGAGGAAGACGGGGCCCCCTCTGACACTTGTGACACAGGTGAGTCACCCCCTTCACCCATTATGTTCACTGAAGTCTGTGCACTTCATGATTTGTTTGATTTGGCTATAGAGTCAGATCATCTCCCCTTGGATCCCCCTGACACACCCAATAAATGGTTACCCAAATCTAAATCAGATTTTTAGCCAGTGGCATCCAGGGGAAAAGATCTGGATCTATTCCAAAAAATGGTGGAGGGTGAATTGACTCGCCTGGCTCGCAATTGTCATAAGAAACCTTTGCCAGATAATTTAACCCCTGATGAACGGTCAGCACTAAAAAATTTAACAACAGATGATAGTATAGTTATCAGAAATGCAGATAAGGGCGGCACTATAGTAGTTTTAGATGCAGAAATTTACAAAGAAGAAGCCTTACGACAACTGTCTGACCCTCTTACATATCAAACACTTGTATGTGATCCTACTTCAGCTTTTAAGACCAAGTTGTCAGCTCTCTTAGATAGAGCAGTACAAGTTGGTCTTTTTTCCCTCAGTGACAAAGAGCTGTTCATTCCTGCACACCCCATCACACCAATCTTTCACCATCTACCTAAGGTCCATAAGGGTACCAACCCCCTAACGGGCCGACCGATAGTTGCTGGTATAGGTTCATTAAATGAACAATTGGGTGAATGGGTGGACTCTCAATTGCAGCCTTTGACTGTGGATTTGCCAGGTTACCTAAGGGATACCAAGCAACAATGTATATACCTCTGTACTCTTAAAACACCCTATGGTTTGCCATCTGTCGGATTTAGAATTAACATACAACCAGATACAGAGTGGTTTAGTAAGAGGTGACATATATGAATATACAAAATTTTTTTAATAATTATGCACGGATATATATATATATATATATATATATATATATATATATATATATATATATATATATATATATATATATATATATAATTTTTCTTTTTCCCCATTCCCGTCTCTCACTCCTCCCCATTTCCTTATATACACACGAAAAGATATTTTTTAAACATTTGTTTTTTACATTCTGATTTTTATGTTCTATTTTGCGCTTATTATGTATAATTGTTTGATTCTTTCCATTGATACATGTACTTGTTCATTTATTTTCTCCTTCTAGGAGAGGGGCTACGTGTACACAGATTGTGGAGACCCAAAATCATACATTTATTTAATTCATATGTGGGTATATATGTGAATTTTCGTATTTTTACCTAGACACATGGTCTCACTGAGAAGGATAATGGAGACACACATTTGTATATATCTCATATAATCACGTGTCTCGTTTATAGAGTAAAAGTTCTTCCACATTATTCTTATATATTTATTTTTTATATTTTACTATAATATTTCTCTTTTATATACACATCCCCCAGTCAAAGCACACCTCTCCTATCACCCTTCATGCATTTCACTGCAACTTCATGTCACGTTATTCATATATTATCATTATTGTCACAATGGTTTTCTTAATATGCCAATTACGGTGACACATATTTCTTTCAAATTTTCACGCGGCACATACATAAACATATATATATATATACATACATGCTTCCCTCCTAGTATTGGTCATACTGATGATTACTCACTTACATGCACTATTTTTCACGTTATTTAATTACTCACACTATTTAGTTTTTTAGTTTTAAACTTTTTTAATATGTACAAATCCCACAAGGCTCAGTTTTTCCCATTCCATATACACATTTAATATATTCTCACAGGAATTTCTCATTTATAGCACTGGTTGTCTATAAACAGGTACACACATCTTTCACTGCCATATTGCACCTGGAGCAGATTTTGTCATTACCACACAGTCACATGATTCCCAGCAGAAAATATAAATGTGGTCTCACTTCTCTTATTGTTAGCTATGAGTAAGCACTTAGCATAAGTGCGAAACGCGTCAGCTGGTTGCCTGTACTTTCTGCCACAGTGTTTTGTAAGCTATATGCTCATGAATTTATAATAAATCATTTTTGAACTACATCTTCCTGGAGTGTGGCTGTCCAGATTTTCTCATCCACCTTCAACAGGACTGGAGGTATAGTGGTGTTGGAGATCCCAGCTGATGAGGAGCAAGGATAGGTCCGCCATGTTCTTTGATGTGGGTCTTTTAAGTGCTGTTGCCAATGGACTGCATGGGAGGTCATCATATGTCTGATCAAGCATGTAGTGGCCAAGCGGTTGCTGTTTTGGCCATGCTTGATACGCTTCAGACATATGTTGCAAAAAGCAACGGTGCGATCTGCTGCACACGTGGGGAGTCAGCAGCTCTGCAGTGTGATGCAATAGGGTGGCTGACCTTAAGCTGCCCCCTGGAGGGCATCCTGCCTCATTGGAGATGTGCCTCCTCCTCCTCCTTTCTTCTATCAGGCACCCAAGTAGAGTCAGTGACCTCATCATCCCCTCCCTTCTTGTCACTGGAGCACATTGGCAGTATGCTGCAGCTTGGGGAACATGACTGCCAGTTTCTTGACCTTCTTGGGCACCCCCTCTCTCTAGGCTCACGTTAATCCCTTCCTCAACCTGGGTACCATCATCGGAGCCTTCAAATCGCTGTGCATCCTCCTGCAGCATGTACCCGACACTGTGGTCAAATAGTTCGGGGGACTCCTCTGTGCATGATGGGGGAGCTAGGGAAGGAGTGACTGTTGACATAAAGCCGATGGAATAGGCCGCTTTGGCAGCTGCATTGGCAGGCAAACTACTCTGAGCCTGGGTGACAGAGGATGAGGGCTTTGTTATCCATTCCACCAACTCTTCTGCATGTTGTGGCTCAAAAACATAGCCAGCTGCAGAAAAAAAGGACAAGAGTGCCCCACGGCCACGTGCTGAGGATGCACCATGTCCACGAACAGCACTGTCGACTGTAGACACAGAGCCTGCTTGCCTTCTTTTAGTGGCCCGGAAGTGTCTGCCTCTCCTTGGTGGCCTTCCAGACATGCTGCAAATTTTGTTTAGCAAAACCACACTACACTGTATTGTGTACTGTGTACACCACCAGAAGAGTAGTAGCAACTGCACTAGGGGTGCACGGTACTGTGTACACCAACAGAAGTGTAAAAACAACTATGGGTGCACTGTATGTATTGTATACTGTGTACACCACCAGAAAAGTAGTAGCAACTGCACTAGGGTTGAACGGTATTGTGTACACCAACAGAAGTATAACAACAACTATGTGTGTACTGTATTGTGTACACCACCAGAAAAGTAGTAGCAACTGCACTATGGGTGCACGGTACTGTGTACACCAACAGAAGTGTAATAACAACTATGGGTGTACTGTGTACACCATCAGAAAAGTAGTAGCAACTGCACTATGGGTGCACAGTACTGTGTACACCGCCTGAAGTATATTAGAAAAAGTACCCCAGGAATGGCCTGCAGATATAGCTAAACTGGATACAGTGGAGATATATATATATATGTAGGAAGGCCAGTATGGTGGCCTGAATTTATGGGAGGAGCCCGGGGGGTATTTAAGCAGCCCGCTCACCTGTGGTGCTTGTCGGTTTCCTGTGCGCGATACGTTACGTCACTAGGCCGACTACTCGAATACCAGCGTCCGCAAGTTCTTGCCTCGCAAGATCCCGTATTCGTTACTTCCGTGCTCAAACTTTCGAAGTCCGTGTTTACCGCTCGCAGTTCGTACCACGCGTCTCGCTTGGCTGTCGCAGGTAGGGTCCCATCGGACTTTCTTTTACGTTTCATGTCATGTCACTAAACCGTCATTTCAAATTACGTATCACTCGCATTTTACAAACGTAACCGCAATGTATATCACTCGTACTATCGTTATGTTACCATTTCGCCTTACTCGAAAAAAAAAAAAACCACCGCGACGCAGACGTCGCTTCATTTCTAGCATGTCGATAATTTGACATACGTCTGTAGACAGCCACAGCGAGTCGCAATTCTCAAATCCATCGGATCAAGTCAGTTTGATGCCAATCATGTCTCATTTCTGAAACATTTCTAAACTCATTTCTAACATTTCAAATCATTTCAATCATTTCTCATTTCAGTCACCTACCGCGCTCCGATTCGAATCCAGTCGCACCTAAAAGATGCACCGATTCGCTCCGGTGTGCCCCAGTAGTTACGGCCTCATTTCAGTACATGCTCCAGAGTTACGTTATTTTCAGTCATTCGTACCTCTGTCATGGTTATCATTTCATTACCACGTATCACGTTCCGACATGAATTCAGTCGCATGGAAATGCACCGATTCGTCTCGGCGTGCCCCAGGGTTGGCCACATTTCAGTACATGCTCCGGAGTCCGATTCGTAGTCAGTCGCTACAACAGCACGACCGATTCGCGCCTCCGTCATGGCAAACGATATGTTACACCTGCACTTACCGCGCCCCGCTTCGAATCCAGTTGCATCTTCCATGCACCGATTCGTTACGGCGTGCCCCAGGGCTCGGCCTCATTTCTCAAACATGCTCCAGAGTCCGGATCACAGCTAGTCGCAGATATCGGGCGACTGATCCATGTCTCTGTCATGCAATTTCTACCATTTCACTCCCACAGCATCACCGTTTTGAAACCAGTCGCATCCGAGATGCACCGATTCGTCACGGAATGCCTCACTTGTTTTGGCCGTATCCATACCTATACCAGAGCTCGGTTCGTTGCCAGTCGCAAAATACGGCACAACCAATTCGAGCCTCGGTCAAGGTAAACATTTCTCTCATTTCATTTTACTGCGCTCCGATTCTAATCCAGATGCATCAAACAAGCACCGATTCGTCCCGGTGTGCACCAATGTTTCTTCAGTTGCCTCATTTCAGTACATGCTCCAGAGCCCGGTTCACGGTCGCATCAGTCACGATACGACCACGCCGGACCTTTGTCATGCAGTTCATTCATTTCATAATCAAGGCAAACATTTTGAATCATTTCGTTGTCACAAGATTGCAAGCACCATACGAATCATTGCTTCAAGTTAGTTAACAATCCCTTCACGAATTATCACCTTTCAATTTCTCTAGGTCAGTCAAAGTTCAGTAGGTCCACCTTGCACCAGGTTGGACGATATCTCCCCAGGTAAAAAAAAAAAAAAAAAAAGAAGAATGGGAGGATAAATCGGGTAAGTATGACTCAGGGGATCAAAGAAAAAACTTGAAATTCATGTCACCCCCAATAGGTTACAGTCAACCAAAAATAAAAACTCGAGACAGGAGATCCTCACCAGATCAACTATGTCTCAGGCCGGCAGCGAAGACTTCACGGCCCCTCTGTCACCTTCCCTGGTCTCAGAGAGCGGCAGCGTGCAGTCCCTCAGGGGATGGACTATCCCCAAACTGACGGCAGAGCTCAGACGCAGAGGTGTGCCCTTCCCCGCCACAGCGAGGAAAGCCGAGCTCTTCAAACTCCTCTTTCCCCCACCAGCAGCAGGACCCAGTACCCAACAGGCATCCCTTCAATCAATATCATCAGCTATCTCACAATTACACACGATGGTGTCATCCTTGTCTACCTCAGTTACAGACGTCCAAACCAGGGTGGCACTCCTGGAGGCTCGACCGGCCACGGCTGTCCCCGATCCATCCGCGACCCAAACCTTGACACCCCTTCCTGCAGGTACCTCAGGCTGGAGCCCCATTGTCTACCCCTCCCATTTGGTCCCAACCAGTACCAGGAAGGACATCTTGGACGGCAGGGACATCAACCTGGCCTCTCTCCTTATTTCCGTACACGACCTGGCAGAAAATAAGGCCTACTCCTGGGGTGACATATCGGTGGTCCTTAAAGCCAAATTTCAAATAATTGACAGGTTTACCCCCCACTGGAGAGGAGAATCATGCATACGTGGAGTGTCAAGGCTTGAAACTTTCTGGATACACCAAATCAGATGTTTCACGCCACTCGGATTGAATGTAGAATGGGACATCAACTCATTCATTAATCAATCTTAGTCAGGGCACTCCTCAAATCTTCCAGTCCCAATCCCTAGTTGCTTAACATTAGCTATTATTTTTGGCCGGATCATAGATTTGGGCCTTGGCTGTGGCCTATAAGTTTAAGGCGGTTTCTATCATTAGTGCTACTAAATTTTTGCTCACCATCAGGTCCTGTTTTACACATTTTTTAGTTTATTTGTTTTTATTATATTCTTGTAGCATATATCTGCATCCGATATTTGTATTGCTGCTAGATTCTCAGTGAGATGTGTTGTCTATTAATTGAGGTTCTGGCACATATACAGGATAATTGGACCGCTTGTCCTCTTTTTATGACAGTGGCCCTATATTTATTGAGATCTGACATAGATCGAGAGGGACATCACCTCTTGTCTATTTTATTTAATATTAGGAACAATGGCATATATATTTGTTATTTGATAGTTTCTGCATAGCCACGATGCACACTGACTTCCTGATTGGATCTCGTATTTGTATTAGTGGGATGTTCAATTCAATCCAATTTTATTAAATTCATATATATTTATTTTTGTATTTTTGCTTTGGCGGACTTTTAAGATAGCCGCACTTGCTTTCATCCATGGCGCTTCTGTTTCCTGGATGATTTGTTTGTAACACATGATGCGCTCCAATAGCCTCATGTCGTTTGCTTCCGTTTCCGGGGTATACGCAATGATGTACGCAAGAGGTCACGTTGGACGCTATCATGTGACGCTAGTCACGTCTGCGTCATTAACGGTGACGATTCGCATTGGGTGACTAGGAGATGAGGGCGTTCCTTCACCCTATGAGCGTATACTCTGAGACGATAACCATACTGAGGCCTGGTTTTGCTGAGGTGGATCTTCCACTCGGCATCCCATTGGTGAATCTCATTAAGCACGTGACCCTGAATGGAACGCACGCCACCAATTCAGGAAGTCAGCGTGCACGTTGCGGTAACAGCTGCACATGATAGATTATTGTAAGTTATGTATAAAAGCGTGGTGGTGGCAGGTTGGCACATACCCCAGCAGAAGTCTCATCAGACGAAACGCGTCGGGTCTCTTTGCTGTATCCAGCCACCCACACCACGCTTATTTTATTGTGCTTTGAATCGATTCTATTTTAACCACGATTTTTATGGATTGTTTTAATGATGATCTAATAAATGCCAATTGAAGAAAAATTCCTTTTCGGATTTACACTATGTGGAGGTTCCTCGTCGTTGTTTTCTTTATGGTCCATGTATGCTGTTAAAAACGGTGATCGCGCAGACCTTCAAGACAGGTTCCTGGCTCCCCCATTCAATGAGGACGTCTTTTGGTGTATAATCCATCCCCATACTGTCACGGGTCACAAGACAGTACAAGCTCGTTTGACTCACCGCCCACGGCTTGTGAGTCCACCAAAGTCGGTAAGAGTACCCTACCTTACTTTTTTCTGGGCCTCTGTGTTGTAAAGGTATCTGCCCTGGGTCCCCCCCCCCCCCGAATCGGAGTCTCTGCAAGGATATCTGCCTTGGGTCTTGAGTCTTTGTACTATAAGGATATCTGCCTTGGGTCCCTGTGTTTCAACCATACCATGCAATATATGGACTATATTACCAAGTTTTCATCACGTATATGGGCTTAATGCTTTCATTTTACTATTTTGGACAGTTTTTGTATTACATCACCAGTCAAATGTGGACTTTTAAGATTATCACTTATTGATGTATCTTCACTATATTTTTTATTTTCATTTATTGCACACTCTTTTCAAAAGAAGGAGCACATTAATTTGTTTGTATTTTTGTGATAATATCACGCTGTTAGGTTACACATACATTTGGTCTTGACTTAGTTGAGGTTACAGGCCACCTGAGATTGTGGTTTCACCTCTTCTTACTTCAAAACCTTCCCTTCATTATTTTCACTTTAGCGCTACACTTTTTGTTTACATATTCTACACAGTCCCAGTCGTTCTGTAGTGTTGGCAGCTGTTTTCACCTATTAGATAGGCGCGGTATTATAACAAACTATTTGCCTACTCTTCAGACTTGAATACTGCTGCCTTTCTTTATTTGTATAAACGAAAGCTTATACACTAATGGATATTTTCGATTACCGGAATAATCGCACATTTAATATTGAAGGTGTTTTTACACCCTTAAATAGTGACTCGGAAATAGGAGGGCTATTTTTAAGATTAAAGAATCTGATGGTCTCAGAACTTCACCTTGAATGGGACATAGCTTTCCTTGAGCAATACTCAAAGGAACGGTTGGTCCCAAGGGGTTTGAGATGGAACATCCACCCCCAGCAAGGTGAACCTGATCTTGAATCCTGGTTTCGGTTTTTTAACGAAGCAGGCATTTCCTTATTAGGGTTTTTGATTGAAAGAAAACGCTTAAGGAAAATAACCCTGGACACAGAAATTAAAGATATCAGGGATAAGCTCCTTCCACATAAACAATTAGCTGAGTATAATTCACTCTCTACAAATTTGAAAGATCACTTAGAGAAGGAAGAACGCGAACAGAGGGTTAAAAAACAAAAAAAGTATACAAGGGACATCTGCGATTATAAAAGTGGGTGTGTGTTCAGCTGGCAGGACAAAAATCCACCAGTTATGGCCCCTGAGATGGGACAAGTACCTGTCAACAATTCAGGTACAGTCCCTTCAAACTCACAACCATCATCGAATAGGAGGGAGCCCCCCACTCAGGATGTCTACCACCCTCCCATTAGACCCCTCACACCTATACCCCATCAAAAGAATCCATCCTCCAACCATAGAGGAAGGGGAAGGAACAACAGAGGTAGGTCTAGAGGAAATAGAAACCAGAGATCATACTATGATCACCCCAGACAAGACTCGTCTCCCTGGAGAAGAGCGAATGATCATTATGATCATTATCAGGATCACCACTATCCCCAGAGAACCCCGATTCGTACACAAAATAGGTTCTCGCCCCTCAGAGAGGGAAGATCTCATGAGGATCAGGGTTCCAGATATCCCTATTCAGATAGAGATGAAGGGTACCATATCAGATCACCCTTCAATTATAACCAGAACATACCAGGACCTCCCATGAGGAAGGATTTTCACAGGGAAGGGGAAAGCTACGTAAGAAATCCAAATCCGGGCGCGGCTCCAGAGGGGGGTGGCGCGCCAGGAAAAAGAAAACGTGTTCAGTAGACAGTGGCATTTTTAATTTGAGCAATGTAGAACTAACCCAAGCTGAAAAATCAGTATTAAACAAAGGGTTGAAATATGTACCCCCCAAAAAATTAAATAAATTTTCAACCTTCATTGATGTACACAAATACATCAGGAAGTTGAACGTTCAGAGATACATTATGTCTAATCCCATTAGACCGAGGACTATGGATATCACGTCACACGCAGTACACTCCGGCCTTGCTAATCCATCGCTGTTCAACCCCCCCTGCTCAGTGGCACCTTCTATTAAAGTCTTTCGGGATCTGGTCCTCAAAGATCTAGATAGACTACCAGATAAAAGAATATACAATGACCCTAACTTAAGAACTGGGTTAAAGTCCCTCTGTGAACGGAAGAACCTCGTTATCCGCCCGGCAGACAAGGGCGGGGGGATTGTTATTCTCAATAAAATAGATTACCATGCGGAGATGATTAATATCCTTAGCGATACAGATACATATCTTAAATTAACAAAAAACCCCACTTCTGACTTTAAAAGGGCTCTGATAGATTTGATAGATACTGGGTCCCAGTTGGGAATTCTCGATAAAAAGGAGAAGAATTTCCTTGTCCCAGTTGCCCCACGTATTCCTGTAATCTACTACTTACCTAAAGTACACAAGAATGTCACACAACCTCCTGGCCGCCCTATTATCAGTGGTATAAACTCCATTACGTCCCGCATCGGGAAATACATCGATTTCTTTTTACAACCACTAGTGAAATCTACACCATCTTACCTAAGGGATACCAAGGATACCATTGCTAAACTTGAACGAGTCACCTACAGTGAGGACCTCATTCTGGCTACAGCCGATGTCAAGGCATTGTACACTTGCATACCCCACGACTTAGGATTTGAAGCAGCTAACTCCTTTCTTTCTAGGAATAACACAATTCCAGGTACCCAGAAGAGGTTCATTATGGACCTACTGTGTTTTGCCACCAAACACAATTACTTCTGGTACAATGGAGATTATTATCTCCAGAAGAAAGGGGTAGCGACGATGGGGGCAAAATTTGCCCCCAGCCTGGCCAACATATATATGGTCAAATGGGAGGAGGATGTCGTCTATGCCCTAGACCCACCACAATTGGTGTTGTGGGCTAGGTACATTGACAACATCCTCCTCCTATGGAAAGGGAATATGCAATCTCTGGATGAATTTATTTGTACTCTAAATAACAACCATATAGGGATAGAGCTAACCTATGAAGCTAGCCAGTCGACCATTCATTTTTTGGACCTTGAAGTCTCGGTGGTTGATCACCACCTTTCTACTAAGACTTTCTTCAAGGCTACGGATCGGAATGGCTACATTCCGACCGACAGCTGCCACCATGCAGCGTGGTTAAAGTCTATCCCTCGGAGTCAGATGCTGCGAATTAGACGCAATTGTTCGCAGCTCTCTGACTACTATGACCAAGCTGATACCTTGAAGTCGAGATTTGTGAACAAGGGATATGATGCAACAGAGATAGATAAAGTGATCCATAATGTCTCCCTAATAGATAGGAATTCTCTTCTCTCTGAACAATCTAAACCTATTGTAGAAAATAGACATAAATGGTCCTTTATTACGAACTTCTCCATACAACATAGGCAGATCAAGGACATCTTCCATAAGCACTGGAGGGTTTTAAAAAATGATACTGTCCTTGGACCAGTTCTCCCGGAACAAGCAGGAGTAATCTATAGAGGTGCGATGCCTCTGAGGGGACAGATAGCTCCCAATGTAACAGATCCCCCTTCTGTTCCCTCGTTTTTTCAAGATATGAAGGGCTTCTTCCCTTGCCGGAGATGCAAGGTGTGTAAACTTAATACACTTAGGTCAAGGAAGATCGATACGTTTGGGTCAACCACCACAGGGAGAGAATACTCTGTGAAGCACTTTGTCACCTGTTCGACGAGATATATAGTATACCTCATCACCTGCCCTTGCGGGAAGCAGTACGTAGGGCGGACTATTCGTACCTTCGCCATAAGGGTTGGTGAACATATTAAACTTATTAAGAATGGATGTGCAAATCATAGTGTACCTAAGCACTACCTATTACATCACAATCGAGACCCCTCCGGCACGAAATTTCAAATAATTGACAGGTTTACCCCCCACTGGAGAGGAGAATCATGCATACGTGGAGTGTCAAGGCTTGAAACTTTCTGGATACACCAAATCAGATGTTTCACGCCACTCGGATTGAATGTAGAATGGGACATCAACTCATTCATTAATCAATCTTAGTCAGGGCACTCCTCAAATCTTCCAGTCCCAATCCCTAGTTGCTTAACATTAGCTATTATTTTTGGCCGGATCATAGATTTGGGCCTTGGCTGTGGCCTATAAGTTTAAGGCGGTTTCTATCATTAGTTCTACTAAATTTTTGCTCACCATCAGGTCCTGTTTTACACATTTTTTAGTTTATTTGTTTTTATTATATTCTTGTAGCATATATCTGCATCCGATATTTGTATTGCTGCTAGATTCTCAGTGAGATGTGTTGTCTATTAATTGAGGTTCTGGCACATATACAGGATAATTGGACCGCTTGTCCTCTTTTTATGACAGTGGCCCTATATTTATTGAGATCTGACATAGATCGAGAGGGACATCACCTCTTGTCTATTTTATTTAATATTAGGAACAATGGCATATATATTTGTTATTTGATAGTTTCTGCATAGCCACGATGCACACTGACTTCCTGATTGGATCTTGTATTTGTATTAGTGGGATGTTCAATTCAATCCAATTTTATTAAATTCATATATATTTATTTTTGTATTTTTGCTTTGGCGGACTTTTAAGATAGCCGCACTTGCTTTCATCCATGGCGCTTCTGTTTCCTGGATGATTTGTTTGTAACGCATGATGCGCTCCAATAGCCTCATGTCGTTTGCTTCCGTTTCCGGGGTATACGCAATGATGTACGCAAGAGGTCACGTTGGACGCTATCATGTGACGCTAGTCACGTCTGCGTCATTAACGGTGACGATTCGCATTGGGTGACTAGGAGATGAGGGCGTTCCTTCACCCTATGAGCGTATACTCTGAGACGATAACCATACTGAGGCCTGGTTTTGCTGAGGCGGATCTTCCACTCGGCATCCCATTGGTGAATCTCATTAAGCACGTGACCCTGAATGGAACGCACGCCACCAATTCAGGAAGTCAGCGTGCACGTTGCGGTAACAGCTGCACATGATAGATTATTGTAAGTTATGTATAAAAGCGTGGTGGTGGCAGGTTGGCACATACCCCAGCAGAAGTCTCATCAGACGAAACGCGTCGGGTCTCTTTGCTGTATCCAGCCACCCACACCACGCTTATTTTATTGTGCTTTGAATCGATTCTATTTTAACCACGATTTTTATGGATTGTTTTGATGATGATCTAATAAATGCCAATTGAAGAAAAATTCCTTTTCGGATTTACACTATGTGGAGGTTCCTTGTCGTTGTTTTCTTTATGGTCCATGTATGCTGTTAAAAACGGTGATCGCGCAGACCTTCAAGACAGGTTCCTGGCTCCCCCATTCAATGAGGACGTCTTTTGGTGTATAATCCATCCCCATACTGTCACGGGTCACAAGACAGTACAAGCTCGTTTGACTCACCGCCCACGGCTTGTGAGTCCACCAAAGTCGGTAAGAGTACCCTACCTTACTTTTTTCTGGGCCTCTGTGTTGTAAAGGTATCTGCCCTGGGTCCCCCCCCCCGAATCGGAGTCTCTGCAAGGATATCTGCCTTGGGTCTTGAGTCTTTGTACTATAAGGATATCTGCCTTGGGTCCCTGTGTTTCAACCATACCATGCAATATATGGACTATATTACCAAGTTTTCATCACGTATATGGGCTTAATGCTTTCATTTTACTATTTTGGACAGTTTTTGTATTACATCACCAGTCAAATGTGGACTTTTAAGATTATCACTTATTGATGTATCTTCACTATATTTTTTATTTTCATTTATTGCACACTCTTTTCAAAAGAAGGAGCACATTAATTTGTTTGTATTTTTGTGATAATATCACGCTGTTAGGTTACACATACATTTGGTCTTGACTTAGTTGAGGTTACGGGCCACCTGAGATTGTGGTTTCACCTCTTCTTACTTCAAAACCTTCCCTTCATTATTTTCACTTTAGCGCTACACTTTTTGTTTACATATTCTACACAGTCCCAGTCGTTCTGTAGTGTTGGCAGCTGTTTTCACCTATTAGATAGGCGCGGTATTATAACAAACTATTTACTTAAAGCCAAAGACCCCAGATTGAACCGCAAGTTATCGGTCCCAGAATTTACCCTTGCCTTTGGCATGCTCAGAGACGTCCTATGCTCAGCCACCCCCAGCAGACGGGAAGAACTGGACTTGTATCTCCATACGGTAGTAGACTTGGGCTACAAGTATGGAGGATTTGCATTTTATGATTACCACCGTTCCTTTTCCGCTAAGGCCGCCGCCAGACTCACACAGTTCCAGACTACGACAAATTGGAGTCTCATGGACACAGAGCTCTTCTGCCGCCACTTTGCCGGCTTACGCTCACCTCTGTGTGCGATTTGTCAGTCCTCCACCCACACTGCCACCTGGTGCGCCAATGTGGCGACCAGACGGCCCTTCGAGTTTCCCTCCACCTCGGGTACAATTCAGGGTCAGTCGCCCCCTGAACCAACGCCTCAGGTGGACAAATTCGGACGTCCAGTCCGAACCGTGGGAGGGGCAGCCATCTGTAATAACTACAACTACGGGTCCTGCAACTTCAGCCAGTGCCGCCTACTCCACATCTGCACCTTATGCCAAAGAGCACACCCAAGGAATTTGTGTGAAGTCAAACAACACAAAAGGGCATGACTAAGCCGGATCAACCTCTTATGGTTAGGACTGTACCTCACCTCACATCTCACCCCTTCCCTGACCACCTACCTTATCCAAGGCTTCACAGTAGGCTTTCACACCGGCCTCATTTCACTACCCCACTGTACTCACGAATGTGCCAATCTTCGTTCAGCAGCCATTGACGAACAAGCCATAGATCAGCTCTTACAAACAGAGGTAGATCGAGAGTACGTCATAGGCCCTTTCACTCGCCCCCCTTTCAGCACATGGAGAGTCAGCCCTATTGGGCTTGTCAAGGGCAAGTTCACGAATAAATTGCGTTTGGTGTACGACCTGTCTGCGCCTCATTCTTCCCACATCCCCAGTCTCAATTCCCTGATCCCCTCCGAAGAGTTTTCCCTAAAATATTCCTCCGTCGACATGGCAATACAAGCAATCATCAAAGCAGGTACAGGTGCCTGGCTCTCCAAAGCCGACATCTCGGATGCCTTCAAGCTCCTGCCCATCCATCCATCCCTTTGGTGCTGGCATGGCATCAAGTGGAAGGAGGCATATTATTTTGCCACAAAACTGACCTTCGGTTCGAAGAGTAGTCCGTGGCTCTTCGACACGTTCGCTCAGTCCCTTGTTTGGATACTGTTACACAAGGGTCAATGCCAAGAAGTCATCCATTACCTGGATGACTTCCTACTAATAGAACCTCCCAGCAAGCCACCAGGAGACCTCGACAGACTCAGAGTGATATTTGGAAACCTCAATGTTCCCATCGCCGAGCACAAAGTCGACGGCCCAACACACATCATCACCTTTCTCGGGGTCAGCTTGGATACCTGCGCTATGCAAGCCAGTCTCCCCCTCGATAAACTAACACGCATTAGGGCGGTCCTTCACAAATTCACACACACCAAAGGCTGTACCAAAAAGCAGTTGCAATCTCTCCTGGGAATGCTTAATTTCGCCATGCGAATTATTCCACAAGGCCGCACCTTTGTATCACGCCTGCTTAGATTACTGTCAGAAACTCAAGACCCCGATCAGATCTTAAAACTAGACTCCGCAGCTATAGCGGACCTATCTATGTGGGAGGAATTCTTGTCCGCCTGGAATGGCATATCCCTATTTATACCCACGGTTTCGTCCCTGTCACCCCAGGTAGTGACAGACGCTGCAGCCTCCACAGGTTTCGCGGCAATTTTTGGCCACCATTGGTTTTCAGGACCCTGGCCTCAACAGATACTGTTGATACCCGGTTTTACTCAAACATCTGCCCTCTTTGAACTTTATCCCATAGTGGCAGCTGCACAGCTCTGGGGCCACCACTGGACAGGACAAACCGTAGTCTTCACCACCGACAACCAGGCCACAGCAGACATTATCAACAGAGGCAGGTCCAAGTCCCTAGCAGTCATGTCCTTCCTGCGCAGATTGGTACAACTGTCTTTACAGCGTCAGTTTAATATACACTGTGCATTTATTCCCGGCAGATTCAACTTAGCTGCTGACGCACTGTCACGTTTTAATTACACCTCCTTTTTTGAACAGGTTCCCGATGCCGAACCAATGTCGGCCCCTATCCCAGTCTGGTCACAACTGACCCTGGACTAGTTCAACATTTACACAGAGCAACGCAACTCATCAATCATTCACTCTCTCACAACACACTCAAAGCCTACCAGACAGCTTGGAAGGCGTAAATTCCTCACATCCTGCCGTAAAGCACCAACAGATCTCAAACAGGTACTGGCCTTCACTGCACACTGTCACTCGCAGCTGGCCTTATCCTACAATACCATTCGGCTATACCTAGCCGGCATTCAACATTTCCTAACGCTTGAAGACCCCACGAAATCTTCACTGTTTTCGTCACACGCTATACGAGCCATCCTAAGGGGCATTCAGAAACAACAACCAGTCATCAGCCCCAAGCGCTTACCCATTACGGGGCCCATCTTTAGGGACATGTCAACTATTCTGGCTACTTCACCATTCGGTCTGCTCCCCAGCACGGTCTTACAAGCAGCTATATATTTAGCTTACTATGGGTTCTTGCGACCTGGCGAATTCACCTCTAACAAACCCACAGACCAAGTACTATGCAGACGGCACTTGCTTCGATACCAAGACCATTTCATCCTGCACCTCGAGGTCTCTAAAACCCAGCAAACGGGCTCAGGAGTGAACATTCACCTCTACAAAACCAACAACAGCTGGTGTCCAGTCGCCGTACTCAACCGACTCCTGTCACTCCTGCCTGAGCAACCAGACAGCAGTCCCCTCTTACCATTCCCAGTTAAACCCTTAAGCGCCTCTCAGTTTGTGAAACACATAAGGATACTTCTCCGCAATCTTCACCTTAACCCTAGTCAGTATTCCGGACACTCCTTTCGCATCGGAGCAGCCTCCGCAGCGTCCCGCCACGGGGTTCCAGACCACATCATCAGAAGACTAGGCAGGTGGAAATCAGGCTGCTTCGCCTGGTATATCCCCAATCCACAAACAGAGATGGCACAGGCATTTTCCAAATTGGCTCAATAAATAACTGAAAACCAATAAAAATTATAACCCTACCTGAATGTTTTTGCCCCCTTATTTTGGCATACCGGCCATTAGACCAAGGCACACTTTCAGGTCCATTTCATATGGTAAGTCCACACTTCCAGGTCTATTTCCGATGGTAAGTCTTATCTTAACTATAAATGTTATCTATGTCCATATCGGACATAGGGCTCTGACCATAAGTAGGAAGGCCAGTATGGTGGCCTGAATTTATGGGAGGAGCCCGGGGGGTATTTAAGCAGCCCGCTCACCTGTGGTGCTTGTCGGTTTCCTGTGCGCGATACCCACCCTCCCATCCCCATTTCAAGGCATTTATTTCATTTCATTCATTTCATCTCATTTCTCTCTACAGAATAATCATTTCTTAAAACCAGGGTATGCCCCCTTATTTTGGCATACCGGCCATTAGACCAAGGCACACTTTCAGGTCCATTTTATATGGTAAGTCCACACTTCCAGGTCTATTTCCGATGGTAAGTCTTATCTTAACTATAAATGTTATCTATGTCCATATCGGACATAGGGCTCCGACCATAAATATATATATACACACACACACATATACAAGACTGTCTGTATATATATATATTAAATACACTGCAGCTAACTGAATAACCTGCCTGCCTGAAGTATATTAGAAAAAGAACACCAGGAACGGCCTGCAGTCAGATATAGCTAAACTGGACCCAGTGGATATATATATATATATATATATATATATATATATATATATATATATATATATATATACCGTATTTATCGGCGTATAACACGCACTTTTTTCCCCTGAAAATCAGGGGAAAATCGTGGGTGCGTGTTATTCGCCGATCCCCCGCCGATTGTGAGCTTTTCGGCCACTCTCAGCGTCTTTTGGCTTTGAAAATGGCGCCGCCATTCTCGGCTGCTTTCGGCCATTCTCGGCGGCTCTCGCCCGCCTTCAGCCATTCTCAGCGGCTCTCGGCCATTCTCGGCGGCTTTCGCCCACTTTCAGCCATTCTCGGCGCCTCTCGCAGTCCTGCGGGAGCCGCCGAAAGCCGAGAGCGTCCGAGAGCGGCCAAGAGCCGCCGAGAATGGCCGAAAGTGGCCGAGAGCCGCCGAGAATGGCCGAAAGCGACCGAGAACGGCGGCACCATTTTCAAAGATGCAAACGACACAGGCTACAGAGGGACACTGATAAGGCTGCAATCGGGTACAAGACTACAGATGGACACTAACAAGGCTGCAATCGGGTACAAGACTACAGATGGACACTAACAAGGCTGCAATCGGGTACAAGACTACAGATGGACACTAACAAGGCTGCAATGGGGGACAAGGCTGCAATGGGGGACAAGGCTGCAATGGGGGACAAGGCTGCAATGGGGGACAAGGCTGCAATGGGGGACAATGCTGCAATGGGGGACAATGCTGCAATGGGGACAAGGCTGCAATGGGGGACAAGGCTGCAATGGGGGACAACACTACAGATGGACACTGACAAGGCTGCAGATGAACACTGATGAGGCTGCATTGATGGGCATTTAAATGTAAGTTTTTTTCCTTAAACTTTCCTCCTAAAAGTTTTTTTCCTTAAAATTCCCTCCTAAACTTGGGGTGCGTGTTATACGCCGGCACGTGTTATACGCCGATAAATACGGTATATATATATATATATATATATATATATATATATATAGGTATACCTCAACTATGAGAGACAAAATGTGGAAACAAATCCAGACAATCACATTGTCTGATTTTTGAAAGAATTTATTTGCAAATTATAGTGGAATATAAGTATTTTGTCAATATCAAAGGTTAATCTCAATACTTTGTTATATATCTGTGGTTGGCAATAACAGGGTCAAACATTTTCTCTAAGTCTTCACAAGGTTATCACACACTGTTGCTGGTATGTTGGCCCATTCCTCCATGCAGATCTCTAGAGCAGTGATGTTTTGGGGCTGTCGCTGGGCAACATGGACTTTCAACTCCCTCCAAAGGTTTTCTATGGGGTTGAGATCTGGAGACTGGCTAGGCCACTCCAGGACCTTGAAATGCTTCTTACGAAGCCACTCCTTCATTGCCCGGGCAGTGTGTTTGGGATCATTGTCATGCTGAAAGACCCAGCCACGTTTAATCTTCAGTGCCCTTGCTGATGGGAGGAGGTTTGCACTCAAAATCTCACGATACATGGCCCCATTCATTCTTTCATGTACACGGATCAGTCGTCCTGTTCCCTTTGCAGAGAAACAGCCCCAAAGCATGATGTTGCCTCCCCCATGCTTCACAGTAGGTATGGTGTTCTTTGGTTGCAACTCAGCATTCTCTCTCCTCCAAACATGACGAGTTGTGTTTCTACCAAACAGTTCTACTTTGGTTTCATCTGACCATATGACATTCTCCCAATCCTCTTCTGGATCATCCAAATGCTCTCTAGCAAACCTCAGACGGGCCCGGACATGTACTGGCTTAAGCAGGGGGACATGTCTGGCACTGCAGGATCTGAGTCCCTGGTGGTGTAGTGTGTTACTGATGGTAGCCTTTGTTGCGTTGGTCCCAGCTCTCTGCAGGTCATTCACTAGGTTCCCCCGTGTGGTTCTGGGATTTTTGCTCACGTTCTTGTGATCATTTTGACCCCACGGGGTGAGATCTTACGTGGAGCCCCGGATCAAAGGAGATTATCAGTGGTCTTGTATGTCTTCCATTTTCTAATTATTGCTCCCACAGTTGATTTCTTCACACCAAGCTGCTTGCCTATTGCAGATTCAGTCTTCCCAGCCTGGTGCAGGTCTACAATTTTGTTTTTGGTGTCCTTCGACAGCTCTTTGGTCTTCACTATAGTGGACTTTGGAGTGTGACTGTTTGAGGTTGTGGACAGGTGTCTTTTATACTTATAACAAGTTCAAACATGTGCCATTAATACAGGTAATGAGTGGAGGACAGAGGAGCCTCTTAAAGAAGAAGATACAGGTCTGTGAGAGCCAGAAATCTTGCTTGTTTGTAGGTGACCAAATACTTATTTTCCACCATAATTTGCAAATAAATTCTTTAAAAAATCAGACATTGATTGTCTGGATTTGTTTCCACATTTTGTCTCTCATAGTTGAGGTACACCTATGATGACAATTAAAGGCCTCTCTCATCTTTTTAAGTGGGAGAACTTGCACAATTGGTGGCTGACGAAATACTTTTTTGCCCCACTGTGTATATATATATATATATATATATATAATATATAAAATACACTGCAGCTAACTGAATAACCCACCTGCCTGCTCAATCTAAATGACTCTCTCTCTCTCCGTCCACGCCAACAACACACTACATGGGGCTGACATGCAGGCAGCCTTATATAGTGTGGGGCGTGGACTTACCTGCCTTTGGTCAATTATGGCTCTCTTAGCTGAGGCGCTGGGAATGGCCAAAGCATGCAGGTCATGGTGCATGCTTTGGCCAATCATCATACAGCAATGCACCGCAGTGCATTATGGGCCGTTACGCACCACTCAAGTTTGGCGGGAATGGCCCATAATGTTCGGTTTTCTATGAACGGGCGAACAGCCAATGTTCGAGTGGAACTCATGTTTGACCCGAACAGAAAACTCTACATATACTAAGAGGGCAGGGACAGTTAACCCTTAGCACCACATCCCTATTAAATAGGAAAATGAAAGGAGGGGGTTGGGGTAAAGTTACCCCTGGGACTTTTAAGGTGCTTATCAATATTAGATTGGATACAAACAAAAAAATATAGGATCAAAAAGAAAAATAATGTATGCAAAATAATGTATGCAAAATACCAAACAGTCTAAAAATTAATCTTTTAATTCAAAATCTTTAATTATTACAAGTATCACCAAGACATCTAAAAACAAACAAAATTTCTTTCAATCTAAGTCAATCAATAGTAATATGATGTTTGAATAAACCACTTTGTGAATACCACTCAACATGTTTCGCTCAGTTCCTGAGCTTCATCAGGAGTTTTTGGTACAAGTGTGGCATACAAGCCCATTTAAGTTTGAAGAAAGCTAGTAGACAAATAGATTGTAGGTATAAACAGAATTTAGTGGTTAGTATTCAACGGGTAAACTAGATGCGTCTCATCCGCCTAGGACCTCCCAAAACCATTTTGGTCCACAGAGGGGCCAAAGTGTAGAGTAAGATAGCCGAAAGCTTTGGGTTGAATCAAGGAGTAACTGTTAAGGGCTAATATAGCCTTATAAACAGAATCAAAGAAGAGCAATGCTCAGATATCTCCACTAGGTGGTACTCCAAGCTGGCAACCCTTTATATGTCAGGAAAGGAGATCCATGTTTAAACAGCCCCAATAAGCTGAATGATAAGGTGGATGTATACGGAGGGGGAGAAGGACATACACCTCCCCTTACAGCCTCAGAGCCACTGACAGAAAACTCATCCCTACTGTATATACAGGCTACACTGAATGCAGAGTAAATATATATATATATATATATATATATATATATATATATATATATATATATATATATATATATATATATATATATACACACACACACACACACACACACACACACACTAGACTATATTAAACCCCTTAGCACCGACCGTACGTATTTATGCGGCCTCGGATTTAAGGGGTTATACTGGGATGATGCCGGCAACTGTAGGCATCACTCTGGTACCGTTTTTTAGGGCAGGCAGTCTGCTCTTTAGGGATAACAACCGATGCAGCCTAAAGCCACTTGGCTGTTATCCCAAAGGAGAGAGAGGGGATGTCCCCCCTTCCGCCACTCTTCCCAGGCCTCCCTTCCCACCGGGAGACTAGATCCACAATCCGGCACTTCCACTGGCTAGAGTGAGACTGGAAGAAAGCCAGAAATGGCTTTGTTACAGTCTTCTATGTGTAAACACGGAAGAGATGCCACAACGTCACTTCCGGTTTGCTCAGCTGCCAATGGTGGCGGTTTATTAAAAAAAATGACAGTATTCAGAATCGCTGTTTTTGGCGATCTGAATACTTTTACTGGTTGTCGCCCGCCCACTGTCAAACGGGCAGTGCGGCTCTTGTTTTGGGATGGCATCATATGACGGCGTCCCAGAATGGCCGATCTCACGCGCCCGCGGTGGCTTGCAGCGCGGTGATCATGGCCGCTCTGTGTTGCTAAGGCATGACATGACCCCGATCTGTGGAAAGAGCCTAAACATGTGATCGGCTGTGTCCAATCACAGCTGGTCACCTGTAAACAAGGAAGTGATCGGCGCTTGTCGCCTCAAACTGATAGAGTGTAATGCCCCGTACACACGGTCGGATTTTCCGACAGAAAATATGTGATAGGACCTTGTTGTCGGAAATTCCGACACATTTTCCAGCGGATTTTCCGACACACAAAGTTTGAGAGCAGGATATAAAATTTTCCGACAACAAAATCCGTTGTTGGAAATTCCGATCGTGTGTACACAAATCCGACGGACAAAGTGCCACGCATGCTCAGAATAAATAAAGAGATGAAAGCTATTGGCCACTGCCTCGTTTATAGTCTCGACGTACGTGTTTTACGTCACCGCGTTTAGAACGTTCGGATTTTCCGACAACTTTGTGTGACCATGTGTATGCAAGACAAGTTTGAGCCAACATCCGTCGGAAAAAATCCTAGGATTTTGTTGTCGGAATATCCGAACAAAGTCCGACCGTGTGTACGGGGCATAAAGAGAGGAGAGCCAATCAGCTGCATCTCCTCACAGGGGGATATTTAGAAATGTAACCAGGGCACTGATCATCAGTGCCCTGATTACAATAGTGAAAAACAGTATATTAATCAGTGCCCACCAATGCCCACCAATGCCAGTGATCTGTGCCCACCAATGGCAGCAATCAGTGCCCACAACTGCCACCAATCAGTGCCCACAACTGCCACCAATCAGTGCCCACAACTGCCACCAATCAGTGCCCATTAGCGATGCCAGTCAGTGATGGCAATCAGTGCCGCCTATCAGTGCTGCCCATCAATGCCCATCACTGCAGTCAATCAATGCACATCAGTGCCACCCATCAATGCCCATAAGTAATGCCTATCTGTGCCGCCTATCAGTGCCCACCAGTGCCGCTTATCAGTGCCCACTAGTGCTGCCTATTAGTGCCCACCAATGCCGCCTAACAGTGCCCATCAGTGCCACCTAACAGTGCCCATTTGTGCCACATATCAGTGCCACCTATAAGTGCCCATAGACAGAATATTAGTGCCTCCTCATCAGTGCCACCTAATCAGTGCCCATAAGTGCCACCTCATCAATGCCCACCAGTTCAGCCTATCAGTGCCCATCAGTGCCGCCTCATCAGCGCACATCAGTGGAGGTGAAAAATTACTTAGTTACAAAATTTACTGACAGAAAAAAGTGAAAAACATTTTTATTTCAAATTTTTTGGTCTTTTTTTTTGTAAACAATAAAACACCCAGCAGTGATTAAATACCACCAAAATAAAGCTCTATTTATTGGAAGAAAATGATAAAAAATTTGTTTCGGTACAGTGTAGCATGACCGTGCATTGTCATTCAAAGTGTGACAGCGCTGAAAGCTGAAAAATGGCTTGGGCAGGAAGGGGGTGTAAGTGCACGGTAGGCAAGTGGTTAAAGTGCAAAGGAGGGATTGGGGGTTTTTTAGACCCCCAATCCCTCCATAAACAGTACCTGTCACCACCTATTACTGTCACAAGGGATGTCTGCATTTCTTGTGACAGTAATAAAAGTGATAATTTTTTTTTTTAAACAGACAATGTAAAATAATAAAAAATAAAATCATTTTTTAAGCACCCCGTCCCCGCAAGCTTGCGCAGCAAAAAAAATGCACACATAAGTTGCGCCCACATATGTAAATGGTGTTCAAATCACACA
Organism: Lithobates septentrionalis; assembly: GCA_037952835.1. NCBI lineage: Eukaryota > Metazoa > Chordata > Amphibia > Anura > Ranidae > Lithobates > Lithobates septentrionalis. Next base: position 2,584,732 of record JBBDGP010000986.1, read on the forward strand.
TTTGAGGTATCGCCATGATCGTCAGAGTGAGAGCAATAATTCTAGCACTAGACCTTCTCTGTAACTCTAACCTGGTAACCGTTCATTTTTTTTAAAGCGTTGCCTATGTAGATTTTTAGGTACCGTAGTTTTTTGCCATTCCACGAGTGTGCGCAATTTCAAAGCATGACAGTTTGTGCATATATTTACTTGGCGTAACATCATATTTCACATTATACAAAAAAATTGGGGTAACTTTACTGTTTTGTTTTTTTTAATCCATGAGGGTG